>JAECUM010020428.1:0-14851 GCA_016617855.1 Megalonaias nervosa | reverse complement strand
CATACAAGGCTTTGTCAGGTGCCTGGTGTTATAAAAGAAATCCACGTCAAATGTGATCGGACTGTAATCACCCTCGACAATGATGCGACATACAATATCTTTCCGAAAGTAACATAAAAGGCAGCTAAATAACTAGTAACAAAAATTTATTTCGTAACTTGAGTTTCTGATAAGATTTTTTATAACCAACGCCATTTGGGCTGAACGCCATCAATGTCACAAGAAGATGTTCGACTTCATTTTCTCCTGGCGTATTCTTTTCAAACCTTCAAGAACCTTACCGTGGCATCTCTTTGAATTAAATGCAAACTGCTTCTTGATCAACTTTCCCGCACCTTTTATTTAGAAATAATGTGTGTCTAGCCCTGTTATCCAATTGAATTCGTAGCAAACTGGTAACAAATGTCAGATGTCATGAATCAATACTGATGGAAATAAGTACGACTGAACAAAAATGCTAAGATGATACTCTGGTTATGTCACACTGCTTTTTGCCAAATGTATTCGTTTTAATAGTTATTTTCAATCGAAAAATAATTAGAACAGACTCTACTGGGAACTGAAAATAAAAATGTCGAAATCATTTATTTTAACCTCTTGATCAAAAAATGTGACCTTTTTCAAAGCTTCTTAACGTAGTCAACAACTTCAGAAAACTTAATTAGTTTGGCCCAGCTAAGATTGATAGCCCATTTATCGCAATATAATTTTGAAATACCGGGTAAATTATTATAGCGAACGTTTCAGGACCGCCATGTTACTTCATTGTATGCACCATTCTTGATATCCTTATTACAGTGCGTGTACACTGCATCATGCTTCATTTGCTATATACGTTTACTTCGTACTAAAGGTTGAATTTGTTGTATCAGTGTTCGTTTTATAGTATACGTTACTCTGTTTATTTTGTGACGTGCTAGGTAAGTTATTCTTTCTCTTTTTGCAGCAAATTTGTAAACTTGGAAACCTCTTATCGTATTTCATCTAGATTTTTGTTCATGAAAAATCAAAAAGCACTAAATAAGAACCAAATTTTATAAATATATAGGTGTGCGATTTTATGAAGCAAAATTGATACTGCATCGTTGCTTTCAAGCGATCTTCTGACAGGTATGAGTCTGGGTGGAAGGCAGGTTGTACACAAGCTATTGTCTGTAATCTTCATAATTAGAATAACATTTACCAGCGCAAAATTAAAGTTATCATACAATCCTATGAAATTAAAGATCTCATATAACATTGTATACCTTGGGTTCATGATTGCAATACGTGAAATGTCAGGCGAATGATATGCAATTAATCATTTTATTTCATTCACTATAGGTCCTAGATAAAAGCATGAAAATGAGTAATGGGTTCAAGACATTATATACCAAACGTCAACAAATTCGGAAGAAATCCTCTTTTAAGAAAATTAATTCTTTCATAAGGCTGTAGTAATCTTCAAATTGCAGTAATTCCATACCTGTGTTTAGTTCAGGGAAGCCCTACAATTTTAATTAATTAGGAAATGCTTACCGTATCAGTTTCAGCATTGCAATATATTTCGTGTTGTATAAAACAGATTTTGCTCTTTAAGAAAAAAAAAACCCAATACGACTCAAAGCTTGACTCATGGTCAGAGCCTAATTCAGCAACACTGTCTAAAATAGGAATTCTGACGTTTTCGGTTAGTCCGAGGTTAAATTTTGAATTTAAAATGCAGTCAAGCGGGTGTCGAAAAGGTGGCGGTATATAATGCTAAGAAAACATAGACAGGTTGCTTTTAAACAGCAGCAGTTGGCAAATGCGTCATTTCTGATGGTAAATCATTTTGTATAAATATACTTTTGTTATTCATATATCATGACTATTTGCCCCAATATTTGATAATGAAAGATGTTTCGATTATGACTGGGATCGATTCACCTTTACTGGTCTTTTATCGAGAACAAGAGCAATCGCTAGACGATATCTGTTCTTTGGATAAAGTATGGCCGAAACCCAGCTTGGATCACAATGACCACTTCGGCTTTCTTTGTTGTGTAGTAACAAGCCAAACAATGGCCTGGGCGAAACAATGAAATAAAACAAAAACTAGGCGTGCCAAATACATATAAGATCCAGCTCTGAAGATATAGCCTGTGACGTGGTGATGTGAACACAGTCTTCTAATTAATCACACTAACATAATCCAAGATGTCCTTGTTTGAATTCACTATAATTCGAAGTTAATGTCTCTAAGAATATTATTGGGCACTTTGAAGTTCGAGAGAATAATAATTTGAATAAATAATTCCAGTCCAGATGAAATACTGAGCACAAAAGACTGATTTCTGCTTCAGAAATTATTGCAGGAATGAGTAATTTCTCAGGTAGACAATGTTCACAAAACCATCTTTCTATTTAATCATCGTTTATAGATTATTCACTTTCAAAAGAAGTCACTAAATGTTGAAAGGGATATCCAAGACTGCGTTGATGAAAGAAAATACACATAATATTTTCCACACACCATGGCATCTGTTCTTGAAATCTCACATTATTGAAGCGAGTCCATACGACATTTCTTCTTGCAAAGTCAACGATATCGTCTTCCAAAAGCGGTGGTCCAAAAGAATCGAAATAGCCCACACTGTGATCTTTGGGAAAGTAGACGGCCAACCACTGAGCTCCTGGTTGATGACAGTCGTCGGTGTAGATGGCATAGGCTTGAATATCGTTAGGTTTGCGGTGAGGAAGTTCAACTTTAACACACACCACAGGATTCAAAGAATCCGTGCACGAACTCGGCGTCAGAAGGTAATGAAGTTCTCAGGAACCCATTTTTTTTTTCTTTTGTTTTCACAGGTAACATTAAGTCATCAATTCAATCCTGACTTTTGCTTTGAAAATGCCTAAGAAAGGGGTTCACAGGTTCGCCTCCGTACTCTGTGACAATATAGCTTCGATGCGTTGGATCCCCAGATAAATGAATGGAGGGGAGGACTGGTAACGCAAGTCTTTTACCATTGATTCAACACCCCAAGCGTCATTCAAATACTCTTCCAATTTTTCTTATTGGCTCATCATCATACATTTATCGTGAAGAATCTGACTGGGTTGATTGTTTTGACATCCAAAACAATTTTCGTGGTCAAACCTGTAATTCATTGAGCCTGGTGCTTAGCAAAACAAGAGACTAAATGTTCTTCTTGTTCGGGCCATTTTGATATGATGATCTCTTTGGTTTATTCTT
Organism: Megalonaias nervosa; assembly: GCA_016617855.1. Lineage (NCBI taxonomy): Eukaryota > Metazoa > Mollusca > Bivalvia > Unionida > Unionidae > Megalonaias > Megalonaias nervosa. The sequence goes on along the minus strand of JAECUM010020428.1, from coordinate 11,634 downwards.
GATTTGGCTCAAAGACAAACTCTTCCCCATCTCCAAAGAGGCTCCGTATTCCAAAGACGACTAGTAACCTTCCATAACTTTTAATAGTCTAGGATCACTTCTCTCAAGCTTTTGATTTCCAGAGTATTGTCAAATTCTGCATAAAGGATGACATTCGCCGTGTTGGCAAAAGCTTCTGTAAACTGAAGTTCCACACGAAGTTGGCCGGATTTTATAGGGTAGAAATGTCCCTCATCGCTGCCTTAGTCTGGAGTGAAGTCAAAGCAACCTACAAAGAAAGCATATCCTTCTGCATAATCGTCGCACGAGATACCGTGCCTGTTGGTGGTACATAATTTTCCCATGGCTTCATACAGGAAGAAGTAAGATCACAAGTATATTTTTCATCTCGAAGCTGGATTCGAAGGGTCTGGTACACAAGGTCTGATCATCTTGACTGACTTCTATCTTGGATGCTTTATAGCTATATATAGGATTAGTGTCTTAGCGTCAGAGTATTCATTGAACTAACAAACAGTCGAGATGAAGAGCCAACACAACTTACCTTTCTCGTCTGAGCTTGGAGGAACGTCACAGAAGACGATGGAATACTCCTCCTCTCGAGATAAAAGTCAATATACTTGCTATATTTGTCAGGAGAAAGGACGTTGGGTTCCAGCATGCCACATTGTCAAAGCAAAGGAAACACAGGAGAAAAGAGAGACAAAGCTCAAGATACCTGTTATTATTGTCAGGAGAAAGGACATTGGTCTTCAGAGTGTCCTAAGGAAAAAAAACCCAAAAGAAACAAGAAGAGCAAAAGGAGGCGAGGTCTTCCGAAAATGAAGAAGAACACATGCCCATCAAGAAAGGCAAGAAATCCAAACCAAGAGAAAAGAGTGAAGACGAGGAAGAACCAATGCCAGTGAAGAAATGCTAAAGGAGAGACAAAGAGTGAAAGAAGAAGAAAATTTACTTTTGTGATGTGTTGTGAAATTTTCATTTTGATTTCAAAACGAAACTATAGCAAAGAAAAACTAGGTGCCTCTTTCTCTTAATTTTTATACTCTCTATAAACACACACGCTCTAATAACACACACAGCTTTCAAACATCGTGAGAAAAGGGATTTAAGTTTTACTTCATTTGGTAAGCTTTGAGTAGTATCTCTTTTCCAGAGGGGTGCGTGACTCTGAAAAGGACCGTTGTGTGTTTATTCTTTAACAAACGCATGGACTGGACATGCTGAGCTTTAACTGTCTTAAACCCTTACCACGAGCAAGTACTACTTCTCCTGCTACTGGGGTATGTATGATTTGTTAGTGGTCACTGTTGCTGATGGTATCTCAGGGGTAGCCATCGTAGAGGTAGTGATAACTGGGTTGGAATGTTTGACCCGTGAAAGTCTCTTTCTCTTGGACCGAGTAAAGGCGTTTGATACATTTGTCTCAGGTACCTTAACTCTGTCGAAATGTCTTGTAGCTCACACAACGTTTGCTTTTCACTGTCATTCTTCTGTTCTGATCCTCCGCACGTTCTCTTCTTTTCTTCTTATCCTCTTCTTCTTTCCTCTCCTTGCTTTTGTTCAGTGGCAATAGCTTGTTCTGCTTCTTTCTTCTGTTATAAAAATTTCTCCAATTCTTCCTTCTGTCTCTGTCTAAAATTCTCTACCCGAGGTAACAACGGAGAATGCGGTGAAGGTACCGGTGCCGGTAAAAGTTCTTGCGAAGATGAAAGAAAATCAACTCAATTAAAATCATCCTCTTCTGGAAGTATGAAAGTGGCTTTCGTAGCCGTCATACCAACACTCTTCGTCTCCACCCCTGGCGCACCCCAATACATCGTCTTCCTTGTTCCAGCCATACTCAAACTATGTTTCATCGATTCACTGCGCACGAACGCTAGTACACCTATATACTACATGTGACGTCACGCGGAGTTCTCTTCTGATTGGAAGAGTGACTCCCTGCTGTGCCTGAAATTTGTAACTCGACTTTGGCTAGGTGAAATGCGTCAAATCGTTTCGATCCGATATTAGACTATATATACAGTGGACTCGTCTCATGGTTTCACCTGTTCTTACGATCAAGATGAATAGAATGTTGACCATTGAGACTTCAAGCCATACACCATGATAGCAAGCGTGGATGTATCAACACTCACATCGGGGATGCTGTTCATCCCGAACTATCTGATGTATGAGAAATCATCATAGGATATCACCAATGTGAACTACATCTATTTTGAAGAGAATGATTAATGTAGAGAGGCAAGGATGTCTGAAAGAGTCTTGCTGTAGGTACCCTAAGAGACGAAGTTGAGGAAAAGAAGATCAGTGAGATGCGACGTATGTTAATTCAACTGGATGGGTGGGTGGTGTTTGTTTGTTATAGTGTGTTTGTCCTCATAAACACTTTTGCCCCCATAACATCTTCTGTCGCTATAAACCCTTTTGTCCCTATAAACCTATTAAGAAGTTTAACATAGGATTTACCATACTTACCTATTCACGTTTATTGAGGTCAACTGCAACACTTTTACTCAATCACCCAATTGAGGTCAACCACTTGTAACTCTGTTACCATTTTGTTCCTATAGAAGATGCCCTATGTTAAATGTCAATTTTCCCCTAAAGGCTTTTCCATACTCCAAGCTTCTGTCGCAACAGCATTTGTCTTCTTCAGCGTCTTAAGTTCACGTGACAGCTGTAACAGTGGCTCAGTATTGCAATAAAGACGTAAGTATGCGTACATAGACATACTATCTGTCCACAATGTTCTGAACAATGAACCCCTTTGCAAAATCTGAAACAGCTCATACAAATTGAAATACCGGATTAGGAATTTCACCCTGAAATCTCGTCACCACAAGAATATGGCTGGAAAGCAGAAGATGAGTAGAGGGTTCAAGAAACGACCATGCAGATTCGAGCACCAAATCTATACTCCGCTTGGTGAAGTGTAGCTGAGATGCCAAAACAGGAAGGCTAACCTGTCAAAATGTAGGGTTCAGCTACATTGATAAATTTATCTGTTCTGACATTTGAGATGCGTGTGACAACATACAACATGCGAACCCAGGAAAAGAAGAGGAGAGAGAAAATTGTGACATGTTCCTGTGAACTATCTGGTGTACGTACAAATGTGTACAGTGTTTGTGTGATGGCACTTCTTTAAATCATAAGCCCGCAGTAAATCTTCGTATCCCTATGACACTATCAACAAAAACGTTGGTTTAAATTGTTCTAGAAGTGTAAGAATGTAAAATAATCAGTACACAAAGTTTATATGACGAGTGAAAACAATACTTACTCTAAATTTTGTCCGACTGTTCTATTTCCACAGTTCGGTTTAACCTTTTTGATAAGTCATAAAAACACGATCACTGTTTTACGTGACAGTGACAGGTTTATTTTAAATAAACTCATGTTGTAAAGTCAATGCTTGTGGTCAAAATTGTTTTTATTTTGCATACGTATTGACATATCTAAGGTATCAATTATCCACTTGATACACTTACAACTGTATTTATCTTTGACCAATATTTTGGATTCATTTTGCAATATTTCATAACCGAGACAAGAGCAAATTCCCAGACAACCAACTTTTTAAAACATTCTTATTTAGGATCCCCTTATGTTATTTCGCCTAGTGACTTGCCTTCATCACATTATTCCTACTTAACTTCACATGCTCCCTGACTTTGTAGATGTTTGGGTCTTTTTTCTCTTCCTCTTCACAGATTGGTATCTGCACATTGTATATGCAGATACAGTCTGGACATGCATAAAGTACAGCAATTCCAAAATATGAGCAACATAATGCATCGGAGTTGAACAGGTTAGGAAAGACAACTCTTTATGCATGTTTATCAAGAAGAAATAAAAATTTCAAAGAATATTGATTACTTTATTACTTTTTGTTGATGATTTGTTATTCTTATTTTTGGGCGTAATTGACTTAATCAAGTTTAAAACTAATTTGCTCCAGCCATATGAATTATTTTTAAAGAGTGTATAAATTCTAAGCCAAGGGTGTTTGTGTTTGCAAATAAATTTGTTTTTAAAGATAACGTATATTTCCGCGGATGGTTTACCGCACACATAGGTTTGTCCTGATACGTCAACAGACGCAGAACTGTCTCTATACCGATTTACTGGCTTGAAATGTGGACTTTTCTGCTGTGGCGATGCCCTATAACTGAATATCCTATTAGTGACTTTGTTCATGTTAAAATATTTTAGACTTATTAAAAACAGTTTTTGTTTATTATGTGCTTAAGTATGAGTTTGTATTGCTCACTGCCTGCTTGTGTTACATTTCACGAATAACTAAAAATATTTTATTATGCTAAAATGGGACGCGTTATGAAAATCATGAAGTAGTGAATATTTGTTTCTCCAGAAGATGCTATTTTCAACTCTGAATTTGGCACCTACGATTCTTTGTAAGGAGACAAATGTGTTTTATATTGGATATGCTATGAATACGATGCAACATCTAAAATATATGGCGAGTTATTCATTTGTAACTACGGTTTCAGACGTGATGTAAAATTAACACTGTGTGGCCATTTGAACAACAATGTCCTGGATTTGGGATCCGCCATAAACAATATGACATTTTCGCTTGATAAAAACACAAATTCCGGGAAAACAAAAAGAAATATATCCGTTTAACTATTCTGTGAGTGAGCCAGATCGCAATTATAGCAGTTATATTCAAGATATTGTTATAATTGTAAATTAGTGTTCCAGACAGATGACTGACACTTTAATTGTTCGTGTCATCCACGTTTCTTGTATCGGTTGGTGTTGTGCTCAACTCCAATTAGCATACCTTTTCTTCTTTTTTATATGAATGAATGAGCTGATTCCTTATTGAAAAATCATAACATCAATCATATTCTCCAAGTCACCTCTTCTTGTCTTTTCAAATCACAATTGCGAAGCTACATCGTTTCGGTCACCACGACGTAAAATAACCACACTGTACACCTCATGTTACAAGACATTTCAAGTTTGATCAACCACACATAAATCCTTTTATAACGACTAAACTAATGTGATAAGTTAAGGCAGGATTTTATTTTATATAATTATTTTAACAATGCTCAGATGCAATATGTAAATTCTTTTGCAGTTACTGAACTCCTCTGTTTATATTTGAAGAATCTTCTCAGTTATAACAAAATAAAGTATTAATTAGATATTTAGGAATGAATAAAAAAATACCCATACTACGCGAGATGTTGGTAGCTTAAACGTATATTTAATAATTATGGTTACATATTTTGCATAAAACACGTTTTTAATTTGAATAATCGCAAATAAATTTTATATAAGGACAATGCTAAATTTATGTTTGTCGTTCGTGTTTGATTTTCCAAATGAAATTACAACAATTAGGCAATTTGCCGTGATATTGGATTGAACCATTTTACTTCGTCCTTGTTTGCCGTGATATTGGATTGAGCCATTTTACTTCGTCCCTGTTTCTTATGGTATTGAATTTACCCATTTTACTTCGTCCCTGTTTGGAATAATATTGGATTGGTCAATTTTACTTCGTCCTTGTATACGATGATATTAGATTCACCCATTTTACTTTGTCCCTGTTTGCCATGATATTGGATAGAGCCCTTTTACTTCGTCCCTGTGTTTCACGGTGACCACTTTTAAGTTGTCCTTGCTTTCCGTGTATCGGATTGATCCATTTTACTTCCTCTGTTTACAATGATATTGGATTAACCCATACCCATTTTACTTCATTCCTATTTGCCATGGTATTGGATTGACCCATTTTACTTGGTCCCTGTTTACAATGATATTGGATTGACCCATTTTAAGTCGTCCCTGTTTACAATGACATGTATTCACTAATCTCGTCAAAAAGAGCAACATGTAGCTTGTTGTCTTCATTGACACGAACAATTTGTGTTTGATTTCAACGCGTTTCTATCCAAACGGATACAAAACGTACATGATTTTAACTCAAAATAATAACACAACGTACATAATGTCAACTCCAAAGGACAAAAACAATACATAATATCAACTAGAAAGGATACAAACGTGCATAATTTCAACTCGCTCTTTTAATTAAATTATGTAATCTGATCGTCTTTGTGTGTGTCTGTCTGTGAATATTCATATAATTGTGTTCATTAAAGTTTACAAAAGGGAACGAGTCAAAGAACTCAGATGTAGTAGCATAACGCGTTCAGTACATAGCCAAATTGCATTTATAAAGTCAACGTCAGGTTATTCGTTGAATTATTGATGCACACTCCGTTACAAGGTCAAACCCCGGCGTTCATTTCCCATCGCTTTCATGTGTCATTTCTAATATACCAAGACAGAATTGAAACCCCCGTGTAAACGCAAATGACTCCAAGGTTAAACTCTGTACGCTTAAAGTATGGAGTTGAGATCAGAAGCACCCTTGATTACTGTTCCGGCTGAATGTCATGTTGAATTAGCCGGTAAGAGACAAAAACAATCAAGCGAAGTTGTAAGTCCGTGTATTTCTTTCTCAATGCCATATTTTCTCCTTTTACGACTAATTTGATTAATTTATGCCGCTATCAAATCTCTAGATCGAATGTTCGCATTCTCATTCAAGCGATGCGCTCGATACGTCTTCTTCTGTGTGGTATTCTGTGAATCCCGCACTGATGCCAGAAGTAACAATGAGAAAAGGGGGCAAATAGAAGCAAAAATAATGGACGAAAATGGCATATAGCGGCGACTGTTAACAACAGATATTTATTATGCTTACCTCGTTCAGTGTTGATTTAAACATCATGATCGAACAGGTGACGCCATGTGGAATTCATTGATTAGGTACAGACTTAACATTGTTAGATTAATCTGTGATATTCGCAAATATGTATCATTACGTGATTATTCTTCTCCATGGATATTTCTTTGTCAACAGGGGGAGCAATGTTTAAAACATGTCAACGTTGACACAAAAGGCTAATCAGTGTGTCGTCACATCCATGGCCACTTAAAAAGTGTATTAAAAATTTTGATAAATATACGAAATCATTTATAAATTTACCGATGACAACAGCGACATGTTAGATTGATATATTGGAATTTACGTATAACTATGTCGCAGACACACTTTTTGAAATGACATGTTATCTAATTTTTACCCCAAAAAACATGACTGCGGTATCATTAACGGTTATTTGTTGTTTAAAAAAATTCGACAAAAATTTAAAATTTTAACAACATAGTAATTTTTAAATTGCATGAATAATGATCTGAGACGAAGTAATATGTTATGTGTTTATGTTTGTTGTTTCGCGTTATTGACATGCGGCATGTTAACGCGCGAAGTGCTAGCATATTGTTGGCGAGCAAGCTCATTGTAAACACTCTTTGTGGTGATGTATCATTATTTATTCATTGTCTACCTGAAGTTAATGCGTTTCAGCCGCGGCTAGTCCAAGTGATTTGGTATCATATCTGTTTATGATGAATTGACGAATTCGTGATATTAATCATCATCATAACTATCTCAATTTGTTGGAATATTTGTTCGCATTGGAATTTTTTTTATATGAATGGCACATCGCATTACCGTGTTAAAAATGTGCGTTATAGTCATCAAAATTGTGTCTCACATCGGTTCATTTTGACATGATCGAGACGTAGACCAAATCGTGATTTTTTCACCATTATAGCCAATACCGACTTTGTGTCAGTACGTGGCTCCTTCAATTTTATCATCTCGTTAATGTCTCAACAACCCTGCCTGATGCGCAAATTTGCGCAATTTTGTAATTTAATATCAGGTCCGCAATAACAGTAACGACGCGTTATTAAATTCACCCGCCGAAATAAACTCGCCGTATGAAAAATAAATGAAACATTGTGAATTTTGTAGATGTTTTCGCAGGACATTTTGCCGCGGTCAGTGTGACACGAAACAAATTAAATTGACTAATGGGCTAGGTACCGTATTAAATCGCTATACTACATTGGTTTTAACGTCTCTGGCTTGGTACATGATTGATTTTTAATTAGAATCCATTAGTATTACGGTCAGACAGATGGAGCGGCAAAGTTAATTTGAGTTTTAATAGTTGAAAAATGACAATGTGGAGAGGATCCAGAGGCAGTTTTCTACCATATGAACTAAGTGTCATGAACTGAAATTTTCCAGGAATCTGTTTATTTAATAAGGGTGGAATAGAGAGAAGTATTCTAACTTCGATGAGAGTGTGTTAATTTTTGTCGGTTGGATAAACTTAATCCTGATTGGCTAGCTAAATAAGGGGTACGTGTTTCCAAGACTAAATTCAATGTTGTAAGCATTTCCCTTGCGAAATTAATCAGTGCAAATTTAGGGGGGGGGGCAGGAAAAGTTTTGACTGCGAGGAAAAATAGCGACTATCTTTCTCGCTAAATACACTGTCCAAAGGGTGGATGTCTCGGAAAGCACCTAGTTTGTCTCAATGTCATGCAATTTTAGTGACATGAGTATGTAATTATTCGTCCGAAATTATTTATTTTAAATTCAAGCAACAATTTTCCTTTGATGAGTTCGGAAGAAAATTGTTTGCATTCATTTGTCGTGAATAATTTATGACTCATAAGAGTTTCACTCATTACTTTTGATACCAGTTTGAGAGAATTGTGTGAATTTATCTGTCTTAAATTAAACGAATCATGTAGTCAAGGAATTGATATTAATATGTCTGGAAATGTTCTGCCAAAAAATTATTAGTTAGCAAATATTGTAGTTACGACATGAAGTGAATTTCGTTAATTCATTTGTATAGTTAAGATGTGAATTCTGTTAACCGAGAATCAATGATATTGACATTAAGAGTGCTTGCCGGTCAACATTTACAGTCACATCAGGGCGTAGTAACAGTTTATTAAGAGGTCTAGATTATGTCATAGTTCAGTTAGGAATGTTGAATACCCGCTAGGGAGGTACATTAATCTTCTGCACTTGGGATTGTGTATCAGCTGTCAGGCTGCGGACTGACCCATATTAGCCTTAGTTTCTGTTGAATTACGATATGACGTTATCTGATGAAAAGTGAGACGGGATAGTGTTCGATCCCATAAGAAAATACCTGACAAATATTTAGGTTGTCTATTGTCTGTTGTTTAATTTAGCAATGTGAAATAGATCCATATATACGTACCCATACACTCATACATAAGCAGAGAGAGAGAGAGAGAGAGAGAGAGAGAGAGTCTATCCTGTCCCCACTGTGAAATTCGGAAGGATCGGCAAGCAGCCAGGTTATGTAGGCATGCTGGGCAGTTGAGTTCGATCGTTCACTCGATTTCTTGATGAAATTTGGTTTATGTGTATAAACAGAACGGCTAATTGCATTTTTATAAATTTGGTAATTTTATTTCTAAGAGAAAGTGCATCATTCAAATGTCATGTTCAATTTCATTTTTTTTATATAATTAATTAAATCGTTATATTCTGCTTATGGGGGCTCGTGTTGTTATATTATATATCTCTGCTTAGGTCTTTGATTACTCCATGCATGAATTTCATATTTTATTTTATTATTTACTCGATCTGGGAAATAACACCGTGGTCGATATCTTCTAGATAACGACAACCAAACCACCACGTAACAATAAATATTTATCGCTGACATAAGAAGCTCACACAGAAGCGCTGAGATAAATGTATTTACCAATGCGGTCACGATTGTGTCTATGTTATGTATAACGCGATATGAAATCTCTTGTGATAATAATAAGAATTTTAATACCTCGTCGTACACGAGCACGACATCATTAAATGGTATCCAGCTTTGCATGAAAGAAGGTCTATTTCGTTGCTTTAATTTATATTTTGAATGTGAACAGATATGGTACTTTATGACTATGCTGTTACCGGTTAGTGTTTTTGGTTTGCAAAAGCGGAACCTTCTGACAGACCCCCTTCACACACACACACACACACACACACACACACACACACACACACACACACACGTCCTCCCCAGTTAACACAAAGCAAAAGGGTGGGCAACAGTTGCGTCCCCGTGATTGTCGAATGGCTGGGTGTAACAGAGGTTGAATAAACAAAGCCGCACGAATAACTCCGATAGCTACGTGGTCTACGGTGATGTACATATTGTAATTATACTAATTGATTTTAATATTCTTATACTGAGGCAGATGCCTCTTTTGTTTTAGGTAAATTCTTTGCGATTGAACATCTTTTTAATTTCGGGAAATTCTTTGCGACTAAACATGCGCAGTATTAACTTCCAGAAGCATTGCTTAGAATTCGTTTGTTTGCTGATTTGATCAAGCTTTGTGTAAATTAGAATTGGTTTATGAAGTTTTAAAGGGTCGACTCTACGTTGTACTTGTTTAGATGCTAGTGAACAATTTTCTATTGCTGTGGCACTTATAAATCAGTGATAATGCAGATTTCAGGATGCAGTGTCAGCCAGTATGAGGTGGTGGCGGAAATAGATTTTGCGCCATTTAATATGGGCGCTTACTTCCTGAGCGACTTGTGGTTTCTGATAGAAAAGCGTTGTCCTGTGGGAAGTAATTTCTCTACCCGAGCTTTTGTCGTGGTAAGCACTGAGCTTACAGGCTCATACCTGTTAGAGACTTATTTGCTGAGAAACTTTCCCTACAGTGTACTTTGAAAACAAATGGGTGCTAACATAGCATAGGTAATAGTATAGTGTACCATTCGTCATGGTTAGACAGAAGAATTAGCTTGCAAAGGTCAAGTTTACTTGAGGAATCTCAGAAAGGTTGATCATAGCAAGCGAGAATCAATGACCAATTGATAGTCGCGAGCGTGCGAGCCTCTCTTTTGGAAACACCTTCAGGAGTGACATCATGAATGTCGATCGCTGTGGATGCTAATGGGAGTGTTTGAATGCCTGAAGTATTTTCATAGCTGTTACAGTAGTGTGAGTTTATATATGTTTATATATGTAAGCAGCAGTGTAACCTGACTGTGTGAGCAGCAGTGTAACCTGACATGGTCTGAAACCGACGGAGTATTTTGGGTGCTGATTAGTTTTGAAAGGTTTCCTTGGGCGGCTTGCGACTAGTAAAGAGGTTGGGATCTCGGAGGCTTGTCAACAGTAGGAAGTTTACATTGTACGACGGTTAAATTGGAAAATTGTTGGGTAGCCAATAAGAATCGATATCGCTCTAATGAAGTATCTTCGTCTTGGTAGCAGGAGGTGTCTGCATGTTTGACCAGTTTTTGGAGGCCTGCTGGTTGTACGGGAGATATTCGAGGGATAGACAGACTTGTTGGTCAAAAAGTAACAGATCTCGGAATTTCTATGATGTGGTTGTCATCTTTAATTTTTATTACTTATTTTTTTCCGTTTTGGGGTATCTTTTTATTGGGCTCGCTTGAGAAGATCATGATTTGTGAATGAACTTGTAACCTGCTATTGAAATACTAGAGCTTGCAGCCTGGAGAACATAATCAGGAAAGTTTCATATTTGGTTGAGTTTTACGTGGTTTTTATTTGTTGTTTATACGCATATCATTTTAGGCGATGAGTTATTATGTTTTATCTTTTGCTCCATGGAGGGTGGCGAGTCTGGAGGATTGGATCCATTGGGTCTGGGTCCGGTTTGTAGTCATGTTTTGGAATCGCGGGTGGGTTTCATAGT
>JAECUM010020427.1:0-33339 GCA_016617855.1 Megalonaias nervosa | reverse complement strand
ACGATAAATCGGAAAACTCTTCTCATCACCAAGGACAGAAATGTCGTGATTGATAACGATCACACTAACAATTTGAACAAGCAACATTTGCAAAAATAAAACAGTTCTTTGACTTTCTTTCATACTTCAGACATGTCATAGTACAGATGTCTTATTGTAAATGTTGGTATCATATTTTGCAAACAATTTTACTCTGAAAGACAGAAAGGTCTTTCACAACAGTTCCTGTTCCCAGTAGGGGTCATGACTGCTAGTTGATCGCAAAGCGTAATAGGATAACATTTGGCTGTCAAACGTCGTAGATAATAAGTAGTACTCCTTGGGTGATCGTAACGTCCATGATATCGTCTGCTTCAAGTTTTGGGAATATGGGTACAGGCAACGTTTGATATCTAATTATGCAAATGAAGTAAAACATCTGAAAGTGATACGTTCGTGTAGATTGGTTTGGTTTAGTTTAGTTTAGTGTTTTACGTCACAGGCTGGGCCAACGGGGGGGGGGGCAACTGGGGTCTGAACAACACTTTTTAATTTTATAAAAGAACAATTTTGTTTGAACAAGAACTAGGAGAGCCCCGGGTGTTTCTTACCCCAGGGCCCGTGATCGCTCTCTACGGCCTTGGTCACAGGAACATTTGGAATGCTATATATCGTACTGAGGCAATAGGAGTAGAGTGCCCCTTGCCCATGGGCACAACATGGTAGCTGATCAGGTTTGAGCTGGTGAATTTAGCCAGTACATTTATAGTAACTCGATCACCAGGTGTTACCTTGAATGGGTACTGTAAAAAAATTATACCGAGGGAAGTGTACTTCCGAAAACAAGCCTTTTTAAAAAAGAAACAAGCAAAAACAACAAACGCTTAATTACCAAAAGTAGGTGTTCATGTATGATTACAGATCCTTTCCCACTTTAGAGTCCATTATGCTCATATAATTAAAGATTACACAGTAATGAAGTATCTAGTTATAACTGCTGAATGAAATGGACATCAGATTTCCCTAGCTGAAACCTCAAGAGTGATTTATACACGTATTATGAAGATATCTGGTGAATTATGGACGAGTACATCTCATTAATCATTGCTTTGCTGGGAGATGATTGGCTCTTTTATTGACGATATAGGCGCGGTGTTTCTGACAGGGAAGAATGTAGACCGGAGGCAACCGGAATATTCGTAATATTACGTAGGTTCGTAGTTGTGAATGAAGAAATGTCATGATTGCTGTACGTTCAAGAGGAACTTCCTTAAAAATGTGAATGGAATATATACAAAAGTTAAGATATGCGTTCTACGAGGAAATGGCCTTTACTCTGGGAAGGGACACCACCTTTTCAAAATAATATTTGCTTTAAGGCCTAGCCAGTGAAACATATAGATGATCCAATGGTATGTATGTATGTATGTATGTATGTATGTATGTATGTATGTATGTATGTATGTATGTATGACTTTACTTTCTCTTCAACAGAGATTACATCAGATTAATCAAATTCAGGATAATACAAAATCATGAAATACAACAGAAAGGTGAAAAAAATACAACAGTAATACCTAATTTCATTCTTTCTTTGATATAAATACACCAAAAATATGAGGAATGATTATCAATCTTATAATAACAATCATTATTTTATACCAGTTTTGTCATCAAAGTTGTATTTGAATATAATATTTTTTTTGTAAATTGCTTTGGCCTTTTTTATGTTTTTATACAGTTTAGCATGTTTGGAGTTCACAGGCCAAAAGCGCGAAAAATAAAGTGCGCAAGTTAGAGGACATCAATATAAATCTGGCAAAACACAAATCCCCTTGGCCAGAGGCTTTAGAAGTTTAAACTGACGGTAGCACGTGAGTGGATTAACTATTGACCCATCCTACATTGACGGTAGCACGTGAATGGATTAAATATTGACCCATCCTACATTGATGGCAGCACGTGAATGGATTAACTATTGGCCCACCCTAGTCAACAGCTATAAAGCATGTTTAAATGAGCACACGCATGAGTACTGTAAGGATGTGAATATGCCGTGATAGGTGCCAGGGTCAATCAGTAGGCATAGTTCATATAGCAATAAATCCGTCCAGATCTATTTGTAGATTGCCCCCAGGTTTTCTAATACTATTTATTGGCTTCTTACATATATATTGAAGGTTTTAAATACTAATTTGTGCTCTGTAGAACAAGTATGTCAGTGCATTCCCTCAAAGTATTCCTGTACATCTCTACACACATTCTTAGTCTGATCATCCAGTTCTTACTGCCATTTTGTATTAACTTTTGGGTATCATGTTAATACCCTGGAAAACTGCGCTTTTAACGGCATGGCGGATTTCACTTCTTCTGCCCCTCGTGAATCTTTTAGAACATGATTCGTCTAAAAATCCCTAGGAGCTAAATTAGGGCTGTAGGTAGATAAGATAAAATAAGATGATCCGATACGAAACGATACGTTCGGAGACGAGAAGAAAAGAGACGAGACAAGACATGACAAGACGAGACGAAACCAGACGAGTCGAGACGAGACCAGATAAAATAAATTGTTGTCTTTCATTCAACAAAAGGATGTGACAATGACAACACAGTTAATAATTATCTAATATAAAATGTTACCATTGAAAATGTGCATGCTCTATCTCTCACTCTTGCATTTCATCCACACATCCTTTAAAATGTCCGTATACGCATGCTTAAATTTGACATTAGGTATTAGAACATTTAAAAGTGACCTAATTTATTGTAGTAGACGAAATTCTCCCAAAGAATTACTAGCAAATTTATTAATTAATTGACTGTCACTACATATATACATAATTAATAATGAAGGGGGTCATTTCATATTCAAACATAATAAATTGGAAAATAATTTATTTATTAGTCGGTGCGTTGTGGAATAGATGGATGCATCGGGTACCGATGTGCACGGCTGGTTCGGTAGCGTTCCCCAACTGTTAGCAACGCTTAGGAGGCATAACAATGTCAAGTGATACTAACAGTCAGGCACAGGTTCCTGGGCAGCCAGTAGTTATTTTTGTTTGTTTTGGTGGTTTTTGTTGTTTCTTTTGTTTTTTTGGGTTGTTTTGTTGTTGCTTTGCATCGAAAACTAATGCACATAAAACTCTCTTGACAGTCCGACTACGTCTAGCGATTTGTGGTCTCTGCTCGTTTTCTCCGATCCAAACTTTACTAATTGCTCTTCATTCCGGATCAAAACAGAAAATCCATTTTTTTCTGTGGCACCATCTTTCAAATGCCATATATGGTCACCCTTTTCATACTGAGTGAGAGCTGCTTGGTGATATAATCAAGCCGAGTCTGCTTTTGATCAGCCATCAACAAATGCGGCATCCTTCTTGCAGAAACCTTTCTGAGCTTCAAATGATTGTTAAATATATTAAAAACAGTTTACGAATTAGTGGCCGTGATAATAAAAATATCTTCCTATGTGTATCGAGCATCGTCGTCAATTGCTCTCTTCCAAGCAGCCACTTGATGCACACAAATCGTAGTCAAAAACTGTCTTCCAGAACGCGGCTCATCTTGCATTGATTCACAATCTTGTGTAAAAAAATGCAAGCACGTCAAAATTATAGACACGACAGCAGCGAATTACATCAGTATGCGTTATCGAAGTCGGCATTGACATTAGTCGAAGAATGAACTTAGAGAACCCGGATTTTACAGTTTGCTCTTTGTTCAGCAGCAGAATTGTTCTTCTCCTCCAACATTTTTAAGTCACTGTCATTTATCTACCTTAAGTCACACGCATCCCGGTGCTGTGCGCGCAGCTGCAGGTCAGTTTAAATAAGCGTTAAATTTATTTACAGGTTTAAAGAAACAAAACAGTTATTCAGAATATTCGGAACGTTTAAAATATCACTTGTACACTTCATAAAACTTCAGACAATATCCATCTCCACGAAACATATCCGAAGAGATGTTAGTAGTAAGGGAAATGGAGACTTCTATCTCAAGGACCTCTCCCCACCCTCCAAACAAATATAAATTACCATCTCGGAGACCCTCCAACCTCTATCCCAAAACGACTTACAGTTTTTAGCTTGGAGATTTCTACCTCAAATATAATCCAAGACCTTTACCCACCTCCAAACAAATATAAATTACCATCTCGGAGACCCTCCAAACAAATACAAATTACCATCTCGGAGACCCAACAATCCCTATCCCAACAAGACTTACAGTTTTTAGCTAGGAGATTTCTAGCCCAGGACCTCTATCCCCTTCAAACAAATACGAGTTACGCGTTGTGGATTTATTCGCTGGAATAAGAAGGTAAGTGAAACATTATTTCTAAACTTTAGACCTCATCACCAATTATCAATGTTTCAACCGTTGATATTAGAAATATTTCATCATCACGATAATAGTGACAGAATTTTACTTTGCCGCTCACACAGCGACGACATTCGAAAAAATCTTTTATTTGCAGCTTGTTAAGAGGATATTTTTTGTCGATAAAATATACTTTTGTCCGATCGAGATCGATGGTAAGTTTAGTATATTTTTGTTGACTTATCGGATCATGAAAGTTTTTAAATCCTGCTGATAACATCTGGCTCAGTTGTTCAAGGTAATTGAAATATTCGCTGTCACCAGATCTGATAAGCGAAAGTTTTTGCTTGTCACGAGCTGCGGCAAAACATATACCTGATATTTCATTATTAATTTCAACTGGCAACTGTTTGCCGTATATCATTAGATATTTGATCTTGCTATTATAGCTATTTGTCACTGTCAAATTTTCAAACATTATTTTTATTGTTTACATAAAATTTCATACCTAGTCATCGAATATAATATCGAGTATAGATCTATCATCAAAACAATACCCAAATGCAAATGTATCTATTCCATTTTCGCAATAACGTTTGTCATCAAAATTACTCAATCCGCGTTTGATAATGACATCTGTTTCGAGTTTATGGTGATTTGTTCGAATAGCCATTGATCTTATAAAACTAACGCCGCCGTCAAGTGCGTACTTGTAATCATCAAATTTCATAAACATTTTACCAAAATCGCGAGGCAGACCTTTTGCTTTTTTCGTTATTTTATTATTGTCTAGCAATACGGCATACATTTTACTGCGCAATCCAATAAAGTATTTGATGATGTGCGAGTTCATTTCATCCTTGAACTTACCAATAACCTTTTTATTTATGTTATCATGAAATTTACTGTCACGAGGGTAATCGGAAAGATCAAATAGATGTCGATTATCGTATATATCCTGATAGACGTCCTCACATTCGATTTCACACACGAGCGAGTCGGTATCAGTAAACAATAGTCTACTTGACGGCCACTGATTTTTAACAAAATTGTAATGAAAATCGTACATGAGCCACTTCGATAAATCTAACACGGAAGCTCCAACGTAAATTGGCTTATTTAGTTTTAGATTTGTTTTTCTTCTTTGTATCGCGACAAGATTTTCATTAAAAATTTTCATGCTGACAAAATCATCGTCTGACACAAGTTTATTCCTGCGGTAGATATTAACTAGCTCGATATTTACTCGTTTTCTAATATTTTCCATCGTCTTACCAAAAACGGAGTTGTTCATAAGCTTAAAGAAGTTTTTTTTTCAAAATCGGTTTTCGCTACAGCTCTTCTCGAAGTGTTTAAGTTAATATAACCTTTCATCCAAGGTGACTGATTAAACTTTAAAACTCTATGAACTTTCCTCAACTCAAGACCAGCATCTACTGCTTGTTTTAAATCTTTATAATGCAAAACATAATTTTTCTTATCGAGTAAATTTGGTACTAGATTTTTTACCATAGAATTTTGTCTTGGTGATGCTATCGCTTGTTGTTCTTGAGATAACACACTATAAGCTATTACCATTGATTCCGCACAGAAAGGATAATCGTTGTGTAAATTGTGTAGCGAAGTTGGATAATCAAGATCAACTTCAACGAAATACGAAACATCGTCGGGTATCTTTTTTCTGTCTCCGATAGAAATTGTTCAGTCGTAATCCAACGAAATCCACCAAAGGGCATTGGTTCGGCCATAGAATAACCGTACAAATTATTACAATTTAGATAAATTATATACTTCGAAGGAAGCTTAGGATTGTACTCTTTCAGGTATTTGTTATTTGCTTCAGAATTATTCTTTGTTATAACGCTAATACCGCCTCTGATACCTTTTTCGATAAAATTGAACATATCAACGTCAGTCAGTAATTCTAACCTTACTTTACTAAACTTTAACAGAGCATCCCAGATAACCCAGGGGAAGAGTAATACCAGCAAGGATCAAGTCCGTAATTGTTATAGCTCACTTTTCAAAAACTTTCAAATACGTCCGCCAGCAATAACATGTCAGTTTTCAGATACAAATCTTGAAAATCGCCAAACGTCTTGCAATCAAATTCTTTCCAAGTATCTTGTGCGTACTTATACCCGCTTGTTTGTGATCAGATTCTTGTTGAGATGTCAGTTTTGTCATTGGAGTTATTCTTTTTAAATGATTAAATATATCATCAACTTCGCTAATTAACTGCTTGAGAAGCCAAACAGCTGGATTTTTACCGCGATATAATTTGATTGGTTTGGATAAGCTCGAATCAGCACAACAAACTGTCTTGTACGCCACTCCGCATGGAACATGATTTTGAGTTTTTCTTGTACTCGATTTGTTAGGATTATTTTCTACGCCAAGTACAGGCTGAAGTAAGCATTCGAAATCAGCGTATATAGCGAAAGGAATTTTTAGTTTATGATTATTATTGACAAACTGTAATAAACTATTTTCTTTGGACGGCATTGTTATTCGTTGTACGTCACTACAGTAATGCAAATGCTTTTGTAATGTTTCATTGTCAGAGCAACCGTGCAAGCAGCAATAACAGAAGAACTTTTTATTGTTTTGTTTACTATACTGTCTGCCAACTTGTCCGTTAAAGTTTTTGATCCAAAAGTAATGATTCTTATAAAACAGCAAGTTTATTGTCGATTGTGAAGCTTTTTCTGAAATATATCTCGGATAGACGTTTTCTTTTTCGTCTAGTCCGAAAACATTTATTGAAACATTATTTTGCTTTTCAAATTTTGGTATTTGATTTTCTGCAACTGGAAAGTCGATGCCATTAAAATTTAATTTTGATACGTGACTTAAATACTTATCAACGCGATCAGCATTTTGTTCTGCTGGAAATAGCGCAGAAAGAATAGCCCACTGAAAACATGTTATCGACGTTCTTTACGTTTATACAACATTTTTTATTTTTTATTTTTTGTGGTAGGTCAGTATACGAACTACCGCGTAATACGTTATATTTTATTGTGTGAAATAAAATTTCAGTAATCATTTCAAACTTCCAACCCGAACCCGATTCGGTAAATTCTTCTATCTTTTTCCAAATCTCCTGGTGTATTTCATCAGCTAGTGGCAAAAGATTAGTCCCAAGCAAAACACGCCTTGATTTTGCGTTAATGTAAGGGTCTGCAATTTCCTTGTCTGACCCAAGTAGCTTTGAAAATATAACGTGATATTGCACCAATATTCTCAGACCCTTATGTTTTTCAAGTTCACGTTTTACAGTTGGCTCTAGCAAATGATAGAGATTTGTTGCAGTGAAATTTACCAGTACGATTTGTTTATCGAACCGATAACTGTTGTCAAATCCTGTAAAGGCAGTCGCTATTTTTTCAGGTTCTCCCATAAGGCTCTTTTTGGCTATATCACGTAATTTCAGCATTGTTATATATAGTGTAATATCATATCTTTAATTGATTGTTCGATCGATAACTCACCGCTCGCCAGTTGAAAAATCAATTAGAGATATAAAATGCCTACAGTATAATGAAACAAAATATGACAAACGCAAACGAGCGAGAGTATTATTACGTTCACCTCAAGTACAACTTGTACGCTGGTAATGCACTTGGTTCGGTTATTAACATAAAATCTCAAAAATCTGTTGGTGAAGCAACGCCAGCAGGTTATAAAATTAGCGTTGAAGGTGATAATGCTGAGAGAACGGAAATATTAAAGAAAGATTTTATTTACACTTTGTTCTGTGACGAAATTCCAGAGGGACAACGTGTATATCATGTTAACGGCGCGGTCACTGATGACAATATTGAAAACTTATCTTTACAAAACGAATTTCAGCCGCATCCGGTATTTGATTTATACGAGGCAAATGATAAGGGAATTATTCGAAGAAGAAAAACTAAAAAAGTTGTTGGTTTTATGAATAATATGGGGTATCTCACGGTAACTGTCAGAGGAACACTAACCGATAAAGTTAGTTATGTTAGCCATCGTTTTGTTTACGAGACGTTTAACGGACCTATACCTATAGGTTTGGTCATTAATCACATCAATAACGTAAAGACTGACAATCGAATGGAAAATTTAAAACTTGTTACCCAGCAGGAAAATGTGCGAAAAGGACGAGGTGGTGGTATTAATTTTAGATGTCCGGTAAAACCTTTGTTTCATTTAATCTCGAAACAGATGAGGAAATCAAATTTCCTTCAATCTCATCTGCTGCTCAATACTACAAGATAAATCCCAGGGTAGTAAAATTTGTTGCCGATAGAATAATAAGATCAGCTTTTTCAAGCGAATACGATGCTTGGATTATCTTTAGATACGATGATTAAATATATTTGCTAGCTCAGTTTTAGTTAAGCAATTATGTGCAAACGCTATAATATCATCTTTATCAAATTTCAGTGTCATTACTGCGCTATCATTAAGTTTATTTTTTCTGCTGCTGTTAGTAATATCCTATCATTTTCGCCTTGCGTAACAATAACATCGATAGAATAACATCTTGGGAAGTTTTCTGAAGTTCCTGCTCGTAAAAACTGCCAGTTATAGGTTCACCTAATAAATCTTTTAACGAGTATGTTACAGGTATTGTTAAAAGTACTTTATCAACGACAAATACTTCTTCGCTCCAGTTTGGGGTAAATCCCTTTTTCAAATGTTTTTTTCGTCAGAGAAATTCTAACTTTATCACCCACTTTAAATTTATGTCTGCGATACATGTTTTCATTTGCTAATATTGGATTTTTAATTGCGTCATTTGGCGACATTTTAGTGGTTCGATGTTTCGTGTTATTATATTCGTCAACTATCTGCGGAAGCTCATCAATATACCTGTTTGTGTTTTTAGCTGTCAGATATTTATGTATTTTTTCATTTAGCGTGCGATTAAATCGCTCGACGACAACGCTTTTACCCTCGTTCCCTGTAACATACTTTTTGATATTATTTTGGTGCAAAAACTGCTCAAATATTTTATTAAAAAACTCCGCTCCGTGATCGGTCCAGATTCTATTTGGTTTTCTTTCTGTACTAAAGATAATCTGTTTTAACGCGTCAGTTATTGAAGTTCCTGTCTTGTCTGAAACTGGCACACTAAAAGCATATTCGCTAAAAACATCTATGACATTAAACAAGTATTTCTTATTATCATTAAAATGAGCTAGATTTGACACATCTACTAAAATCTATTGGCCAGATATCGTCAACGGCATCTGCGACAACTTTACGTCGCGTAAACGTTTTTTTCTTAGGTTTGTGTAATTCAGCTGCTAGATCATCGTACAATTCTTCACCGAGTCCTAATTTATATTTTGCTCCAATAAAATCCTGTACCAGCCTTCTATCAAATCGTTCTCGCATATTTATCGGTTTCATATCACGAAGTTCGTCTAGCATTACTTTATCACAACCAGCCTTATCTTGCTCGTTGTCCCGGTAGCAGATGTCATGGCGCATTGCTATTGCGTCAACTTGATTGTAAGGTTCTTGTCCTGGCAGCGGATTATCATTTTCATCTAGTTGTTTATCAAGAGGATTATAAGGTCCAGTGTATTTATGGCCTGGCAATGTCCAACCGCCTTTTGGTTTCGGCAATTTGCCAATTACTTTATGTATGTCTATACTTGTTCCTATTATTTCTCTGTTGTTACAACGTTGACGGTGTGTGACAATTTTATTTTGCTCAAGACAGAGATCTCTGTCAGAATCACACTTGCATCTCATTCTATTAATTAGTCGTCTACTAAAATAACGTCGGGACATCCAGCTCCCAATGACTTTATCGCTGGGGATAATTCTTTAAAAATATACTTTTTCTTTTTCTACAGATGGCACAAATACTTTTCAGCATCGTCCTGTTGCTCTTTGTTTTTTCTGTTGTTTCATCACGATTCTCTGTTTTAGTTTTGCACTTCAGACAGTATGTTAACATTTTATATTTGTAAGTTTAGATAAAATTAATTGCAATCTCATCATTAGCGTGAGAAGGATGCTTGTCAAACTGTAAAATAAATTTTAAAAATTAAATTTAGGCTGGGACATCTGTTTAATGAACATTATACAATAATATCCACAAGCAGAAGTTCCAACAGGTTGAAGTTTATTGGACGAATAATATATTATTTTATATTTTTTGTTTATATATTTTTTTATTGCGTCGCTCGGAGGAAGTCCAAACGAGTCAAAATAATTGTTATTATAAACTGCTACCCAATGTGTACCAGATCCGTCATTGAAATCTTGTATATTTATCACACAAGAACCTACAGCTGGTACAGCGCTAAGTTCATCTTTAGAATAAACTCCGTGGAAATTTTGTACTTTGTTTTAGGTTATCTGGTATATCAAAGTTACTTAGCGGGGTGGTCGTGTTCCCGGCAATGTTAGTCCTCGTCCTCCTATTCCCAGCAGATTTGGCAGTATACTTCCTGCTAACCCCGCTAAAAGTAAAGGAAGAAATCCTCCTCGTTTTGTTCGAGGACGCTTTGTTTTCCTTTTTTCGACGATTTTGTTTTTCGTTGTGGCATTATATTTATCAGTCACATAAAATTTATCTTTAGACTATTTTTTTTATTCCACTGCCGCGAATGATACTATGACCTTCAACTGCTTTTTTCGTTGCGCCAGATATTGCTCCAGACGCTGCTGCTAGCCCTAATGTACCTAACACCGGCAAAATTTTAGGTAATAACGTTCTGGCTATTACTGATAATGCCGGACCAAAGAAACCACCTTGTTTTGCCATCGCTGTTATTTGTGCGGCACTTAAATTTAAAACAAAAGGTTTGCCGCGATCGTACCTGTTTACTTGTTTTTTTTGTCAACATTAATTTTGTTAAAATACCCTTGGAAATGTCAGGGTTGATTTTTAATGATACCTGCCTCTGCTTTGCAACAGCAGCTGCTAATTTTTTAACTTGACCATCAGTCAAATATATTTCTTTTACAATATATTTTGTCATCTTATATTAAAGTTACAGATTAAACTTGTACGGTCATTTTACCGCCAACAGAATGAATCGTAATAAATCTGTCGCTGATCACTGACGCGTACATGTACAACTGCACTGCTGGAACTGCACCGAGTGTTCAAGTAATTTCAATATCAGCTGTTGAGCCGACAGCTCGCTCGCTATGTTTACTAACATCAAAATAAAATATCGGATAAAGTGTACAAAATTCCTCTGTCGATATCTGAGATCCATCTCCAACATCCTGATATTTTTGCACTGCGTCGAGTAGATACATGTAAGGTCGAGTAATATTTTTATTAGCGTCATCTGCAAAATTACATTCTATCGCTCGTTCCGGATATTGCTTCGAATTTAGTCTAGCATATATTCGTCTAACATCAGCATTATCAAATATCGCATTATTTTGTTGTTGGTTACCGCGTCGCTCTTGTTGCTGAAATACAACAAATAATTGCTTCGGCAGTTGTTCACTTGATGTTGTTGTAACTCGCCATGTGTAGTCGGTAGTATTTGGAACTGCTGTTTGATATATTTTATGTTGCTGAAAATAAATTCTGTTTGTATGTTTTTGCAGCATATCATTTAATTCTGACATTTTAGTGATTGATGGTGTTATTCGTGGCATCCAAAGTGCAAGTTTATTTATAATGAACTGTACATCAGCTCCGCCTGACCTAAACAGGCAGTCGTTTTGTTCTGCTCAATCTAAAATAACTGTATGCTTAGCTCCAAGAAATACTTTATCGTAATCGCGACAAAAGCCGAAAATCTTACTTAACGGCAGCATCATTGTAATTTGACGTGATCCTTCTGCGAGTTCTTTTCTTCTAGCAAAACCTTCATTGTAACGTGCATTTCTTACGCTAATTGTGTTATTGATTAAATCTAACATTACAACAGCGTTCGCAGCTGCACCTGGCGGTGTTATACCAAGATTATTACAAGCAGCAGTAAGCGAGACTCTTACAACGTCTACATTAGCGTCTGCAGCTGGTGCGGCTATACCTAACGCGGCTGCATTAACAATAAGAAAAGTTCTTACAATTATAAGATCTGCAGCGGCATCAGCTCCGTGTAATAAAACACCTTTCGAGAAAAGTTCGGTCGATTCAGCTGAACCACGTCCAGTATCCTTAAACCACATCATATTAGTTGCAGTTGATCTGGAGTAATCGTCGGAAAATGAAGTAATATTTAAGATTGTACTTGCAACTTGTAAGTGAATTGAAATATCCTCAACAGTTTGATTGGCCAGTTGATATCGGGCACTTTTAAATAAGTACCAGCCATTATTTATAAGAGCTATTTCTCTTCCAGCTGCAATTGCAACAGGAGGATTGGCCACTGTCATAATCTGACCGCGAACTTTTAACATTGCCTTATGTGGCAGTAGAAATACATCTTCGTCTCGAGTATTAAATGTTCTAACACCAGCTTTATTTGGTTCATTAGAATTTTCATCGAGATACTCAACATACTCAAATTCTGTTACAGTGTCATCGGTGTCATAAGTTTCTGCTAAATCGAGATAATTTTTAACAGACATTTTTATTTATTAGATTATATAAAATTTTATTGCGGCGCCGTTACTTTAGATATTAATTTTTGTATGATCTGCTCGCCCTTTGGCGATAAAAGTTTTTTTGTTGTTGTTATCATAGCACGTTGAGTTTCTTTTGTTGGAGCGATTTCTGACATAACTTGTTTTATCTCAGATGAAGACGGTGTGCCTTTTATTTTATCAGCTATTTTTTGTCCCACCGCAGTTCCAGCGGCAGATGCAGCTCCAGTTGCAAAAGCTTTACCTGCGTCAAGTGCAATTGGTGCAACTTTATGAGCTATTCCTGGAGCATTTTCTATAACTTTAGTAAATATATTTCCAAAAAATCCTCCAACTATTTTTCTTCGATAAAATTTTTTTCTCTGTTTCATTATATCAAGGGGTTGTATAAACTACGCAACGCGTAAATGTAAATAATAAGTAATAACCTCGTTATTCAGATCCAGCTGTCGTCCAGATTGATCTGTCAACTGCATATTTATTGTTGTTATTTGATTTTCAACGTTTAGCGGATAATAAATAACTTGCCGTGGACTAATTTGCATGAGCAATCCTGGTGGAACTTCTGGCGAAAATTTATATATCGTTTGTCCTTTACTGCCTTGGGCTGAATAAGATCCAGAAGCAATAGAGCAATTTATTAATATTGTGTTTACGTCAGTTATATTTATCGGTAGTTCACCGTCAAATGTTATAGTTTGTTCTGTGGTTGATCCATATTGCTTATGAGTAAATCCAATCAGCGATGCTATGCTTGTTGCTGATGAAAAATCTATTATCAAATTATTTTTTGATGTTATTCTAGCGTGTAATGTGTTATAGTTTGGTGTTAGCTCAAAATTGTCTGAAACTCCTCCATTTTCGTTATTAATTCGCGTATCGTCTTATTTATATCAGTTACGTTGTAGGCTCCTTGTGGAATTTTAACCGATTTCCATGTGGGTCTTGGAGCTGGAGTTAAAGTAAAATCAAATTTATCGTTTACACCAGTTTTTACGTTAGCCATAGAATGCTAGCACGTGCAGGAAATTAGTCCAATTTCATACTGTTTTTCAGTATCAAGTTGTATTGGCGGAATATAATTTACTGAAAAATTTGCGCTATCTTTAGCGGCTGTACTAGAGTCTATTAATAATGTT
Organism: Megalonaias nervosa; assembly: GCA_016617855.1. NCBI lineage: Eukaryota > Metazoa > Mollusca > Bivalvia > Unionida > Unionidae > Megalonaias > Megalonaias nervosa. The sequence continues at coordinate 19,345 of JAECUM010020427.1, read as the reverse complement.
GTTGACATTGTTATTTATTATATTTTTACAAAATTAAGTCGCCTTGATTTATATCAAATCAAGGTGTAAAGTTTCGTATTCGTCAGATGTTAATAAATTTTCTGATCTTAGATGATCTAATATATCAATAATTTCATTATCAATTTCAACACTAATATTACCAGCTTATTTTGATGATATGAACAGCATTAATCTGCCTATCATTTCAGCAGTTGATGTAAATATTTTTACACCGGTTCCAGTTTTTTCTTTTTCAGCTGTCTTTAACCTTTTAGAAAGTTCATCATAATCATCAACCAACCGACTTAATTCAGTTTGTCTTTCAATAGGATCTTTTATGTCCTTTGAGACAACTTTATCAGCTTTCATACGTATTTCATCTATTTCTTTTGCCTCACTACTCAAACTACCAGTGCGATAACTATGATATATGTCAATTTTTATATTACGAATAGCTTTGATATAAAGATCGGCAATAATCCCCCGTTGGTATTTTGTGATACTGTCGCGGTAGCTTTCATTTTCCAGTTTTATGTTGCCGAGATGTTTCTTACTTTGATCTTTTATTTTTTCTAACTTACTAATATTTTCTTCGGCGTTGTAATCAGTTTTTTTAATATCGTATATTCTCACATTTTTAAAACCGTATTTTTCGTTAAACGATTCATATTCATGATCTTTTATTTTGTCATTTATATTCTCTAGAGCATCTTTAAAATTTTGCTCTTCTTGGATATCTAGTTCATGTTCTTTTCTAAATGTTTCTTTTTTAGCTTTTTCTTCCTCACGCATCTCCTCCAAAATTATTTGAGCTTTACTTTTTTTCATCATCTCGTCTAACATTCTTCCAATCGGATCAACTGATACGCTTTCTGATAATCTTCGTTCAAGTAAAAGTGGATTATTTAATAGCCGTCTTAGTTCAGCTTGTCTAGCAGCAGGATCAGCAATATGTTTTACAAGTTCTCTAGCCAACTTTACCTTTTCTTCATCAGATTTTCTAATAATTTTTGCAGCAGAGCTTCTTGTTGTTCTTTAACAAGCCCGACTAAACCTTTTTCCTGTAGTTGCTTAAGTTCTTCTTCTGACAGTGGTTTAGTTTCAGGTTGTTTTCCAAGTATTGCTTCAGTAACTGGTTTGAGAATCGTAGCTGTTGTTTCTGCAGCAGTTACTTTTCCACGTCGTGCTTGCTGCACTTTTTGCTTAAATGGTGCTTGAGATTGAGCAAGTTTTTTTTAGATCTTCTATATGTTTTCTGTACTTTGCTCGTTTATCCATAATTATTATATATAAATTTTATAAAATTTTAAGAAGTGGAAAACACCTTACTGCAGATAACTGTCAATACAACAGCGAAACATTGTAGTTGGATCATGTGTAAGTTTATCAAATAAGAAAAAATTATACTTATCTTTTGTAGCTTTATGATATAATTCGATAAATTTATCTTTTGTCACGTCACCGCATTGTTCGTTTGCAATATTTCTAACGTCAACATTGTCCAGTCCGGGAAATAATATAAAACAGCCAGTATTTCGCCGAATAAATCTATCAACATTATAAAAACCTTGAGCTAAATAAACAGAATTACATTTTTTATTTCGAGACAGTGAAAAATATGATCTTATTTTGTTCATTTCTAAATTGTTTAGCGGAATATCGTCAAAAACTACTATCTTACGTTCATCTGAGTCGAGTTGATTAACTGGAACAAGATCTTCTGGTTGTTTGATAATAAAAAAATCTTCGCCAGCCTCAAGATCATCACGAAGTTTATTATTATATTTGTTTAGTAGCTCGTACTTATCTTGCTGCGGATTAACTGTATAAATATAAACTCGATCGTAATTAAAATTATCGCCTAACAGTAAATTCATTAGCAAATTTGTTTTTCCCGATCCAGTTCGCCCAACAATAAGATAATGACAATCTGGAAGTTCGTTGTTATGTTTATGTTTCACCAACCGTTCTGTATCAAAATTTAATATCGTCGATTTTGCCATTATTTGTTATATAATTTTATGTTATATTAAACTGACTAATGTTGACAATTTTATGTAGGACAATAAATAATGAGCTACTATATAAAATTTGGAACATTAGTAGACATTTCAACGTCAAAAACTGAAAGTACAACAATAACAGATGGCAAGATTGATTTATCAGGTTACCTGAAAAAATCCGGTGACACAATGACAGGAAACCTGTTTATGTCAAATCAACGAGTATTAGGCTTAGAAACAGCGTATCCACCAATAAATGTTAATAACACACAAGCTGTCAGTTATGCACAACTAAAATCTGTTGATGACAACAAGTTGTCGTTGACAGGAGGAACTTTAAGCTGTTATTTAGATATGTCAGAAAAAAAAAAATTGGAGACCAGGCATCCACCAGCAAACTTAAATTATACACAAGCGGTAAGTTATGCACAGTTGAGGTATGTGGATGATAACAAACTTGATAAAATCGGTGGAACGGTTATAGGTAATATCAACATGTCAGGAAAAAAAATAATAAATTTGGAGACTGCATATCCGCCTGAAAACTTGAATCAAACGCAAGCTGTAAGTTATGCGCAGCTAAAATCTGTTGACGATAATAAACTTAACAAAGCCGGCGATACAATGACAGGTAACCTGTTTATGTCAAATTAAAAAATAACTGGATTACCGACAACCTCACCACCAGCTAATGATGCTGATGCTGTTAGTTATGGTCATTTGAAAGAAGAACTTGCCCCACACTTTAAAAAATCTGGTGGACCAATGTCAGGCAATATAAACATGAGAAATAATAAAATAACTACGACATATGTTCCAGTTAGCCCTAATGATCTGACAAATAAATCGTATGTTGACAGTCTGTCTAGTGGTATAAAACGAACTAAAATCAATGTTGGATATATTCAACACTTTATAAAGCAACTGACAACCGAGCCGGGTTTGAGGTAAGCGCATCAACATATTATCTCGAAAATTATCTTTATTACGCTTTCTCTGATAGACATGAGTGGACGACAAACGGAGAAGTTGAAAACTTTTGGATTAAAATTAAATGTCCTACTGCAGTTGCTATTTGGCAATTTCATTTGCGAGGTCGATTAAATTCTAGTGTTGGTCGAATTTATAATTGGCGATTGGAAGGATCAAATGACGATATCAACTTGACAACACTGTATAGCACAACAGACACTTACATTTCTACAACACAATATTTTACAATCCCGACAGAAAACACTGTTAACAAGTACTTATATTTTCAAGTTAACGTTTTAGCTGCTGAACATCCATTTCCAGGACTGACAGCATTTCAAATATATACACTTGATGATCAAATTTAATCTAATGCTATAAAATAATGTCAGAACCACCAATTATAACCATTGCGAAAGAATGTTATGATAATATTTTAAACCCTGATAAAGATGTTGGAGCCGTTAATGAAATAGTAAAAATGTTACAAAGTTTGTAAAAACTTAACATCGAATCATTAAATAATTCAACATTACCAGAAAATTTTGCTAATTTTATTCGCGTTATACATATGCGAGGACCACAACTGAAAAAAGCAATAGAAAACTTTGATATTATAGGCAGATACTGTCATCCTGAGGATTGTCTAGAAGAACAAAAACGAGTTGAAATTATATTTTAAAAAATATTACTCGAGCTTGATTGGTCTAACATAGATTTGATAATAAAATCGGATTTAATAAAAGCACGAGTTTATAGTGGAAGAACACTAGAAGAAAGACGAACAAACGAAAATCATACTCGTCTTGACAAACTAGTGGAAAATAAAAAAATGAGAATGAAAAGAAACAAAAAGTTATATGATAGTTTTTCAAAACGAGGTATATTTAAACATCTCGGTATGTACTACCATGACAAAGAAACCTTAGTTAAAATCGTTACTATGACGTCAGACGCAGAGTCAATTATTAAAGTATACGCAAACGCAATTTTGCTAATGATACGTAAAAAAGACCCAGAATTTGATCCGATTATTGTTAACAAGTCTCTAAAGATAATCAAAACTTTAGACGATGAAATTAGGAATTTTAGTGATGATGAGCGAGAAAAGTTTTTTGAAGAAGTCGATCAAACAAAGTTGGAAGTAAAGTCTGATTCTTATTATGATATAAGTGAAGAAGATGATGTTCCATTACCATCATTCCAGTACTATAGACAATTGTCACTACGAAATTATTACAACGAAATTAAAACAATACTCACAAAACCATATGAAAAATTAATGTTAAAAGTAGCTTCTGCTGTTGGTCTTCTTACAATTGAACTAGATCAGCTTAAGAAATTAATGCTAGCAAATTTCGTAGTCGCATATGCAATTATCAGACAACATCTTGTTCTCAAAAATTACACGTTAGATCAGTTGAGTTTAGTTTTAGGGTATACTGAAGAAACAGAAATCGATTACATTAATTTGGTGAATAAAACAGATTTATATGAGAGTGAAGTAGGAAATAGTTTTGATTCATACGCTTGGTTAAAGAAACAATATGTACTAACAGATAAACGATATGATGATACTTCCTCAGATGTTTATGATAAATATAGAGTTTATAGCTGATCCTAAAAATAATAAATTCCGCGAGTTTCTCGATTCGATTGTTGGTGTAGAACTTTTGTCTTTGTATAAAATATTGTATAATGAAAAAACAAATCATCGATTTCAATCACATATCAGAAGAAATTCCAAGATGTTGACGCGCTAATGCAATATTACAAATATTATCATAAAAAACTTTGGTGCGTGAAAAAATGTTATAAATACTATAGCAAAATACTTCGGATAATATCATATTTACCACTGCTAATGACTAGCTCTGGTATAATTTCAAGTGGAGCATCATTAAATCCGTTTTTGTTAATAATATCAGGCGTTGGTGTTTCTCTTGCAACAGCGTGTAAAAAAAATTGAACCTCGACTTGTGACTAAAAAAAATGCCTGCAAAACAGCTAGCATAACTTACAAAAAATTACTTGATCAGATACGATCTTACTTGCGAGGTGTAAAATATGATATGGACGATTTAATACGCGAGTTTCGTATTATTGACAGTATGTTAACAGATATTCTACCAATGAGAGTCAGCAGGTATGAAAAAGATTATGTTAACGATAGAGTATGAAATTTTGTCTAAACTTTAGAAATAATGTTTCACTTACATTCTTACTCCAGCGAATAAATCCTACGCGTAATTCGTATTTGTTTGAAGGGGGTAGAGGTCCTGAGCTAGAAATCTCCTAGCTAAAAACTGTAAGTCGTTTTGGGATAGGGGTTGGTGGGTCTTCGAGATGGTAATTTATATTTGTTTGGAGGGTCTCCGAGGTGGTAATTTATATTTGTTTGGAGGTGGGTAAAGGTCTTGGATTATATTTGAGGTAGAAATCTCCTAGCTAAAAACTATAAGTCGTTTTGGGATAGGGGTTGGAGGGTCTCCGAGATGGTAATTTATATTTGTTTGGAAGGTGGGGAGAGGTCCTTGAGATAGAAGTCTCCATTTCCCTTACTACTATGTTTTTGTTAAATAATCCGTTAAATTAATGTTTCACTGTGGACATATTCCATGAATAGTCTCAATGTATACAAAGCGTTGAATTTTCAGCCAATCATGTTTCATGATTCACCAAGGATTTTCTAAATTTTCTTTCTCTTTCTTTTATATGCGTAACATTATGTCCTCGTTTACAAGCTCCTTTTTATATCTATCTGTCCGTCCGTCCGTCTTCATCCACCTATCCATATATCTATCTGATAGTCCGTGTCCGTACTTTGTTGCAAGTTCATCTATCCATCCATCCAAAGATCCATTTTTTTCTCCCTTACACCTTCTACGGACTCGGGATGTAGGAAAAGCTCGATGCCCCCCCCACCCCCCGACCGTACGTCGCAAAAGGCGACAGGTGTATGCACCTCTTTGACCCGGCATGCTTTCGGTATTCATATTATAATACAGAAGGTCTTAAATACTTTAGAAGAGTTATGCCTACAGAACTGAACTACACTTTGTATTCTAAGGATTTACCCATTTTCAGGCCTTGTTTTGTGTGTCTTTTTGGGATACATAAACACGTAAAATTTTATATATATATATATATATATATATATATATATATATATATATATACATATAGAGAGAGAGAGAGAGAGAGAGAGAGAGGAAATACAGTATACATTGAAATCTTGCCACAGACATACATCTACCTCAGATAAAGATTTATTTATTTATTTATTTATTTATTTATTTATTTATTTATTTCCGCTGCACTGATGTTGCTCTACATTGAAGTCTTACTTATGACAGACCTATAAATATACTTATAAATAAGTAGCTAGATACGTTCCCACGATCTGGACATGGTTGTTGGTAAATACGTCTTTAAATAGATCGTTGACCGTGGTCATTTCCACGGCATAGCCATATCCACCGAATATTTTGAAAATATACAAAACGTTCGTATTTTCAACCAAAACGTATACTATGTCCTCGTTAAGATATTCCTTCTTAAATCTATATATTCATCCATTCGTCCTTCCATCCATCTATCGATATGTCTATCTATTCAAAGATATCATCTTTAACTTTCTCTTTCTCCCTTCCTCTTTCTCTCTATCTTCCAGCTCATTTACACAAAAAGTGTTTCTGGCTGATCAGCTGCAAACTTATATTAAGATATGAACCCAAGGGCATCCAAGGCCATCGAAATCAACTCCAGCAGTATACAAAAAATTAAGATTCATAATTATAGTTTCTCTATTGTACATCGTACAGCAGGTTCTTCCAACTTGCACAAACGCGTTCTCAACAGCTCAGATTTTGGCGTTACAAGACATTGATGTGTGTGTGTGTGTGTGTGTGTGTGTGTGTGTGTGTGTGTGTGTGTGTGTGTGTGTGTGTGTGTGTGTGTGTTTCTTCATTAGTGTCTGATAAAAACAATTTGAGTCATCGATTATGTAACACAGATAAATTCTCGCCCTTTATGTTAACGTTTTTATTCCCTTTAATGTTAAAATGTATTGACATATTTTTTAATGTCTTCTATTCCCTGCAGCTGCAACATAGCTTCAAATAAACATACAAAAATATACCAGATGATATAAAAACAAACAAACGAACAAACAAACAAAACAACAAACAAACAAAACAACGCCATCTAAAAGAGCTCTGGGGGTGGGTGGGTGGGTGGGTGGGTGGGGCCTAATGGTCAAAGGTGCTCGCCTTTACGGATTACTAACATACCTCACCTCTGTCTGCGTGAATCTGGGTCTCGGCTCCACCAACGTGGGCATTTGAGAAAGATTGCCAGTAGCGTCCCGTGGGTCTGTGGTCCTTCTTGAGGTCTATTCGGGTTCTTACTCCACCAAATATCCTGGCCGCCTTGTATTGCTTATCATGTGCTGAGAAATGACCTTAACCCCCACCCCAAAACAAATTTCAACCGCTTTATATTCAATATCCCCAAATTTACCCGAATGAATGAAATATTGTTTTAATATATAATGGAACGTCTTCTACTCCCTACATCCCCTGCACAGATTCATGGGAACAAGCCAGCAAACACATATTGAATGATGTAAAAATAAAACATCCTTTGAGATCAAATATCTTAATATTTCAGTTGAATGAAGAATTTTTATGTTGAAAATTGTGTAAAAAGGAGAAGGTCTTTGGAAGGTTAGACTTATTAGAGAAATTCTAAAAACATACTACGTAGGAATGAACATGTTGCAACGTCGTGAATCGTTTATTAGTACGATTAGATACAAACACGGAAATATCGACGATGTCCCCTCTCCAACGTCTGTACCATACTGCTTTGGGCCTGGAACAAGTGTTCGCCTTGCACAGAAGACGGAAAAGACATTGGCTGTGACATTATCTATGACGTTAAAATGCAAATCTAATAAACGCAAAATCAAACTATTGTGCTATTCAAGTAGCGGAAATGCACCGATTAGCTTTTTCTGTATAAAAAAAAAAAATATTTTAAAAATAAATCAACTGTCGGACTTTAAATTGATTTATTCTGAAGTCAAAGTATATGTTCTTTTTGTTAATGCTTTTTTATTTTTCATCGTTCAGCTTACCAATAGTTCTTCTATATCATATATATATATATATATATATATATATATATATATATATATATATAGTATATATATATATATATATATATATATATATATATATATATATATAAAGGGAATACAGTTTTTCCAATTGTGGGGACACATATACAAAAGAGGCCAAGAGGAAATAATGGCAAAATCCCCCAACCCTTTTTCAATCTGTTTATAAAATTCGGTTTAGATGAAACCAAGCAAGTTACAATCATTATATGCAGTATTCCATGAGATGCAATTATCAATGGGAAGCTTCTAGCTTCGAAATTTGCATGTCACTATCTTCCACCTGGCATTACGATTATAACTTTTGTTGTGTGTTTTTCAAATGTGACATTTTATCCGATAAGTTGAATATTTCCTGCAGGAAGTCGTGGGATGTGAACATGTTTCCGAAAATATTATTTCAACTAAATCCGAAGAAAAAAAAAAACTGTGATTTTGTTTACATTAGAACATAAGAGCTTATTTTCCAGAAATAATTTAGATAGGTCATTTTTTTTATTGTTCCAACAGAAATGGCTCTGGAATTGATCATTTGGGTGTCTTCGTCATGGCGTAATGCCCAGTAAACTCATATTACAATTTGTATTATTAGGGCATTCACCTATTGCATCCAACAAATAGTACGAGGATTCGTACTGGTTTTCCTAAAAAGGGAAAAATTGAAAAACTCGTTCAATTATCAACTTATATGAATAGCGTTATACCGGCCATTATTACATTTTGGTCTGAGCATGTTAAAGTAAATCATATACCTATGTTACCACCGACACTGGTTTAAGTCCTGCTCAAAGCGAATTATAACACCGGTACTGGTTTGAGTCTTGGTGCAAACGAATTATAACACCGGCATTGGTCCAAGTTCTACTCAGAACGAATTATAACCCCGGTAGCAGTACTGGTTTTGAGTCTGCTCGAAACAAATTATAATACTGACACTGGCTTGAGTCGCTCAAAACGGAGAATAGCTGTCAACATGTTAGATTATATCGGTGTCAGTCTACATAAATCTCTTTCATATAATAATGTATGTAACATATAAAATGTATCTAACATATCGCGCCCGCGCGTGCGTGTGTGTGTGTGTGTGTGTGTGTGTGTGTGTGTGACGATATATAAATGAAATTGCAAATAAAAGGGAATTTAGCGTTTTAAAGTAAAACCGTATTTGCTTGGCACGCTTAAAATCAAATGGATCCAGATTCCTTTGGAAACATAATGGCCATTGGTAGAGAAGACCATAATGGAAACGAACAAACTTTTAAAATTGCAACACATTTTTTATTCAGTGATCCGAGAAAGGAATGTTACCATCTTAGTAATTTAATTTACAAGTCAGCAAATAAACAAGATTAAAGGTAGAGCTTTAAACTTTCTTGACTTATACTTTATTTACAAAAATTAGTATATTCTCTTGACTTTTACTTTATTTAAAAAATGTTATATTGTCAGAATGAAGCAACCAAGGATTTAATACGAGTTAATACAACTCACTTCTATCCATCACCACCTCCCCCTTTAAACAAAACTTGCTAAAACTGAAAATAAAAAAAGATAAAAAACTGAAGAAATATTGCACATTTTGATTTAAAAAACAATAAGTAGCACCAGACGCACTGAACGAGATTAATTAGGATTGATTAGTACAGACGGCCGGTCCTTTAATAAATAATACGTTTTTCTTGACAAGCGTCGTTCCTTTGCGTCTAACTTACAGATCATACAATCATTGTAATTGTTCACGCAGTTTCACTTCTAGAATCAATCATTGTTTTGATTTATTGATATCATTCGGTGCATCATAAGCTTAAGTAGACACATTTAGGTAGTTTCCCTTGTTTATTTATAGCCACGAGAGCACAAAGGATTGCCGAATTAACTGCGTATTTCACGTTTCATTTATTTAGACCAGGATGTAACAAACGGTCGACAATTCTATCTTATCCAATAGGTTCCAACCCCCAGCTTCAGTCATTGGTCAAAAATGTACAAATAAGTTAGAAGTTGTATACTAGGCCCATAGTCGTGTTATTTATGTACCTGTTTATGAATGATTCAAGTCCTCGCTGAGGTGAATAACAACAAAACTGGCTATTTTTAGATAGCCGCGCGGAGGTTAGAAATTCATAACAAGTCTATTTTTAGGCACATCCTCGTGACTTCTAACGATTTAAATGTCTAATTGCGTTGCAGCTATTTGTAGATTGCCAAATAGTTTCTTATAATTACTTGCATTTGAAAGCTTACGTATAAGTACAGCCCAAGGTTAGTATATTTTGAGAAAGGCACTACAGAGTATAAATTTTATTTAACCACTTTTTGCATACGTCACGAGATATGTTTGGTATGTTACTGGAAAATTCGTAGGTCATGCTTAAGAAGTGCTTGAGTACTGAATCATGCTTACATTTCATGAGAAATTTCCAGAATTCGGCAGACGCAAAATGGCACATTAAAATAAACAAGTGCATAAATACTTGATCAGTTCCAAAGGTTTCATTTTCGTGTATTATATTATTCTTGTGCAAGTGCCACTCCATACTAATTACTGATAGTATAAATGATACAAACTACGCACTTAGTGCTTAAGAAACGAAACTGAAATGGACTATTCATTTGCTTATTTGCCAAGGCATGCTACATCATACACGATTACTGAATAAAATTCCCTGTCTTTGTTAGCTTATTGTACTGGCTGAGTACTATTTTATATTCAAGATTAAAGCAGGATAAAGCACTGTATTTTGCATTATTTAAAAACAATGTAAGGTTCTTTTCTGACGTACAAAAGGTGTATTAAGATACATAATAAACGCCTTATGAAACAGTTATGTCTCAGATATGTAAAAAACCAATGAAATAGTTTGTCTGAGATATGAAATAAACACGTCATGAAGCAGTTCTATTTCAAATTTTGTAATGAACTCCTAATGAAATACTTGCCTCAGATATGTAATAAACTAGTTATGAAACAGTTGTGTCTCGGATTTGTAATAAACGTCTTATGTACCCGATATGTGACTGACCTGCACCCTCTGAGAAACCAGTTAATTTTTTTCGTACAAAAATATATCCGTTTTGTGATATATACAACTATCCAGACTCAGGGAAAATTCACATGTGCCTTACAATCTTCCCATACACAGAAACAATAATGCTTTTTGGTTTAAAAAAAATGAAGTAAATTATATTTTTAATTTTTTAATTCACCAGTTACATTATGAAAATTTCGTTTGAAAACGTTATCCCTCATTATTCACACCAGAAACTCTTCTAATTGGTTCAGACAAATTATGGATTGTGGTAGCCTGCATTGTGTTGTAGCCACTGATTAAGGTAGATGTAGTACTTATTTTGTATCTATCTCTGATTTCCAGATAAACGGCCGGATTTCACCAACAGCAATACCTATACTACTATCACCAACAACAACATCTATACCACTATCACCAACAACAACACCTATACTACTATCACCACCACCAACACCTATACCACTATCACCAACAACAACACCTATACTACTATCACCACCACCAACACCTATACCACTATCACCAACAACAACACCTATACAACTATCATCAACAACAAGAGCATCACCAAGTTGTAATTACATCATCAATAAGTAAAAAAACACTAATACTACTACTATTAATAATAAAAACAATAATCATCGTCGTCACCATCGTAACCATCATCTTCACTATCTGCATAAAGAAATATAAAAGTCTGCAAAAGATTGGCTACCGCAAAAACCCACTCACTATTCACTGTTGATTTGTAATTTTAGTTCCATCAGATCTGCTCCATTATTTTGTCACCTCTCCTAGACTTTGTAAGCATCATTAGACTCTTTTGAAAATGTTCTTTTACTTGTTTTGCAAGCATACAACAACAACAACAACAACAACAACAATAATAATAATAATAATAACGATAATAATAAAACAACAATAACAACAACACTCGAATCAAAGCACAGGACTCTTTGAAGAATTTCATGAAACAATAGACTTGACCATATAGGAGTATGTGTTATTTCCGTCCTCGTATCCCAGTCCTTATCAGTATAATTCAAATGTGCATTTCTTATTTTTAATTTGTTTTCTAGCGATTCTCTCAGATCTTTTTAACAAAGAGTAAAATAACCATGCCCTGATTACATCTATATGGTAATATAGTTCTAGACCATGCCCTGATTACATCAATACGGTAATATAGTTCTAGACCATGTCCTGATTACATCTATACGGTAATATAGTTGTAGGCCATGCCCTGATTACATCTATACGGTAATATAGTTCTAGACCATGCCCTGATTACATCTATATGGTAATATAGTTAGAGACCATGCCCTGATTATATCTATACGGTAATATAGTTCTAGACCATGCCCTGATTACATCTATACGGTAATATAGTTCTAGACCATGCCCTGATTACATCTATATCGTAATATAGTTATAGACCATGCCCTGATTACATCTAAACGGTAATATAGTTCTAGACCATGCCCTGATTACATCTATACGGTTATATAGTTAGAGACCATGCCCTGATTACATCTATACGGTAATATAGTTCTAGACCATGCCCTAATTACATCTTTACTGTAATATAGTTATAGACCATGCCAACAATTTCCTTATTCGCAACCAAACAACTCTATCTTCATTTTTCCACTTTCCTATGGACAGATAGACATTTATTTTGAATTTTGTACCCAGTATTCGATTCCTGTTCGCGATGTTGTATAATATTCGGAACAAATTCTTAAGGGAAAAAAGACAAACAAATTCGCATTTCGTATTTCGTACATCTCGTTTTATAAGCACTTAATATACTGTCAGTACTCATTTATAATATGAGTCTAGCTGCTTACTGCACAGACCCATATATGCCGTCGCATAATGCGCCGGCAGATCTGGGTCTGTGCAGTTTGTTAGGAATGGTCAGTAGAACAAACAACAGTGACCTACGGCAGATCAGGATATTCGTTGTTTACAGTTTGACTCTACTTATAAGCGAGTATATACTGCAGGCAAGTTTTGCAAACTTAAACATTACAATTGGGCCAGTCGCTCGGCTAATGTGGGTATGTCAGAAAGCTTGCCAGTAGCTTCTCGTGGGTCGCTGGTTCTTCCCAGAGTTTTCAGGGTTCTTCTTCCACCAGTTATATTGGCCGCCATGTATAGCCTATCTTGTGCTTAAAAATGACGTTAAACCCTACAACAACAACAACAACAACATTTGGGCCAGTCAGGACTGTCTTGAAAATCCATTACGGTCATTTTGTTATATTACTAATATGTACTTTGCTTTCCGGAGCTTGTAAGCAGATAATCTAACTTGATTGATACTGAGATTTACTAGAAGTTCATGTTGTGTATTCAAGAAAACATTACGTCATATATACATCATGCAGTTCATTCTTTTACATAGTAATGTCTTTTCAGAAGCATCATTACAAAATTCCTGACCATACTTGACCATACATGCACTGTTAATATATGTATTGACTTAGTGACCTCAGGTGTGGCAGCTTAGTTCAGATTTATGGACATTGGAGATAAACATTGAGGAAAAGAAAAAAAAAAAAGGTAAACTGCCTTAGGTCATAAAGCCACGTGCTCAGTCATTTGTATGTTTTCATGGAACACAGGTGATACAAATTACAGTATTGGTAAACATGTTGTTGTTGTTGTTGTTGTGGGGCTTAACGCCATTTTTCAGCACACGATGGCGGCCAGTATTAATGGTGGAGGAAGAAACCGGGAAATCCCCGGAAAAAACCACCGACCCACAAGAAGCTACTGGCAAGCTTTTTCACATATCCACATTTGCCGAATCCTAGACTCGAACCCACGCAGACAGAGGTGAGATGGCAGTGATCCGTAACGGAGAGCGCTTTAGACCACTTGGCCACTAGGGGCCCCTTGGTAAACATGAACATTTCAGAAGCTATTTGGCTATTCGATATATATATATATATATATATATATATATATATATATATATATATATATATATATATATATATATATATATATATATATATATATAGAGAGAGTCACACACACACACACACACACAGTTGGTTTGTAATTTTAGTTCCATCACATTTTTTCCCCATATTATGTAACCTTCAATATACTATGTCACCATTTATCAGCATCGTTAGACTCCTTTGAAAATTTTAGTTCCATCACATTTTTTCCCCATATTATGTAACCTTCAATATACTATGTCACCATTTATCAGCATCGTTAGACTCCTTTGAAAATGTTCTTTATTTGTTTTGCAAATAATTATAACAACAACAGCAACAGCAGCAACAACAAAACTCAAATCAAAGCACGGTACTCTTTGAAGAATTCTATGGAGGAATAGACTTTACATTATTGGAGTATGTGTCATATCCCTCTTTCTATCTCCGTCCTTTTAACAATGAACATAATTAAAATATGCATTCTTATTTTTAATTGGTTTTCTAGCGATTTTCTCTGATCTTTTTACCAAAAAGTTAATTCATCATGCCCTGATTACATCTATAGTTATAGACCATGCCCTGATTACATCTATATGGTAATATAGTTCTAAACCATGCCCTGATTACATCTATATGGTAATATAGTTCTAGACCATGCCCTGATTACATCTATACGGTAATATAGTTCTAGACCATGTCCTGATTACATCTATACGGTAATACCATGCCCTGATTACATCTATACGGTAATATAGTTCTAGACCATGCCCTGTTTACATCTATACGGTAATATAGTTCTAGACCATGCCCTGATTACATCTATACAGTAATATAGTTATAGACCATGCCAACAATTTCCTTATTCGAACCAAACAACGCTATCTTCATTTCCCAACTTACCTATGCTGGATAGACAGACATTTATTTGAATTTGTTTACCTAGTATTTGGTTCCTGTTCGCGATGTTTCAGAATATTTAGAACAAATAGTTATGGTGGGAGAAAAGAGAAAAGACAATCAAATTCGCATTTCGTCTTTCTTAAATCCTGTTTTAAATGGACTTACTATACAGCATGGACTCTGATACAGACGAGTCAAACTGCTAGCTGCACAGACCCAGATATGCCGTCCCACAATGTTCCGGGTGATCTCGTATGTGTAGTTTGTTAAGAGTATTCATTAGAACAAACAACATTTACCGTGATTTTCAGGCGCATTATGCTACGGCAGATCAGAACCTTTGTTGTTTGCAGTTTCACTCGACTTATAAGCAAGTACATATGGTAATCAAGTTTTGCAGAATTAAATATTATAGTTGGGTCAGTCATGTCCGTCTCGAAAATCCATAGCGGTCTTTTTGTTATATTACTAGTGTCTACTTTATGGAAACTTGAACAATTTCAAGCAGATAATCTAGCTTGATTGATACTGAAATTTACTAGTAGTTCATGTTGTGTATTAAAGAAAACATGACGTCATATATACATTATGTTTTTCATTCTTTTATATAGTAATGTCTTTTCAGAGGCATCATTACAAAATACCTGACCATACTTGACCATATATGCACTGTTAATACATTTATTGACATAGTGACCTCAGGAGTGGCAGCTCAGTACAGATTTATGGACACTGGAGATCAACACTGAGGAAAAATGGTAAACTGTAGCCTTAGGTCATAAAGCCACGTGCACAGTCATTTATATGTTTTCATGGAACACAGGTGACACAAATTTCAGTATAAGTAAACAATAACAATTTAGTGTTGGTAAACATGAACATTTCAGAAGCAATTCAGTTATTCTTAGACTTTAATTGCTATATAAAAGCACAACCTTTTTTTGATGGCTAGTAAAGGACGTTAGTAAAATTCGAATGAATTTTAGTGTTATATTCCAGGGGAGGAAAAAAGTAAGAGAGTTTTTGTGAATTTTATATGCTTTATTTACCTTACCTTGATATATATATATATATATATATATATATATATATATATATATATATATATATATATATATATATATATATATAATTATGGAAACGTACAAATGAGATAACAGTGACATGCGCTATTTTGTATATATACACACCAACAAACAAACAAAATAAAGACTTTCATGTGCTGCATGGGAAATTAAACAAATAAAATACATGCTTTATGTTGTTGTAAACCTAAACTGGCTGCAGTGGAATTATTTGGTAGTGTTTGTACTAACAATGGTCCGCGATGTGTCTACTGGACGTAACGCGGCGTTTTGCAAGTTGCAAGCATAAGGAATCTATTTTACTCATTTCTATCTCTGACTCTATCTCTGTTTTTTGCTTTATCAGTGAACTCAGACTGGGTGCTACATCTAAGGATGACGTATCGGAGACTTGTTTTTGAAAGAATACTTTAGTGACTTACGTACTTTATTTACGTAATTAGCGCAGGCATGTTGATAGCTATCAACATATTATTCACGTAACAATACGTTTTATTGTCTGCTAGCAGTAGAAGCCCAAGAACCCATATGGCCATGACCAACATTGTATTTAAGGGTCAGAGACTTTTGAAGGTTTTCGTTTCGTAATTGGCAACAGTCTCAACAATTACTTAATGTAATAAATAGTTAGTGCACTTGGACTCAAACTTGTTTGTAGGCAATGGACAGTGGAAGATTTACATCTGCAGTGGCATTTGCATTGGTTTTGGTTGCACATATAAGCTCAGTGCAGGTATGTGTCATTGGAAGAGACACGCGGAACAGCAGTTTAAGTTGACACAAATATTCATACTTTTACGATGACAGGTACCTACCGACTCTACATGACATATCTGATGGATGTATCACGGCAGGATGTGACAAATCCAAAATTATTTTGTAAAAAAAAAGAAAAACTTTTGAAGAAAAAAAATCAGTTGTCAGATCAGTTTGTGAATCTAACCGTTGAAAAAGACTGGTCTGTTATAAAACTCGAATGTCGCCGCACTTTCAAGTTTGAAGCTTTACTGCAATTATCTCTTTCTAAAATACCCTGTTGTAGAAGCTGTTTATACACATCAATAAAATAGAGTAATTTCAAAGGTTTTAATACAACAAATTGCTGAAGTGCTATTTGTCTCTCCTATCTTTTTTATTTTTTAGGAGATTGGTAATAAGAGAATAAAATTCTTTAAAATGTTCAAAGAATGCAAATATTGTCAAATGAGTACGAAAATAGTTACCGTAAACGAAACTTGTAATAAGTGAATGATAAATCTAGTAGTAACATGCATATATACATGGGCATATATGGATATGTATGTATGTATGTATGTATGTATGTATGTATGTATGCATGTGTGTATGTATCTATGTATGTATCTATGTATCTATGTATGTGTTTGTGTATTTGTGTACATTTAAAAATGTTTACAATAAATATATTTTTCTTTTCAAAAAAAGAAACATAAAAAGAGTGAAGCTTTATTTGAGAAGAAGTAAGAAAATTTGAACCGCAAGTCAGAAAAAATCAGTATAATAACAGTGATGCGACTACTACTACTACTACTACTCCTACTCCTAATAATAATAATAATAATAATAATAATAATAATAATAATAATATAATAATAATAATGACATTTTCGTTGTTCCCTGTTTTGTCCAACCATAGTCAATCTGTGCCCCCAGAGGTAAGGATTGACCAAGGGGCCAATGTTGCGTGCATATCTAAATTCGCCCTCTAAATTTCCAGTAAGTATACAAAAAATTACAGAGCTCGGAGCTCATGAGTTATGGTCACATCCCACCCCACTCCACAGCTGAACCCAGTGGGAGAGGCTTGGGGTGTGTACAACAGTTCGAAAACTGATGTGTACATCTATAGACCACCATCGGTCCTTTTGCACGGTTTTACGTCTCGATCTTTGGTGAGAGTACTGCTGAAATTATAGTACAATTTACATACATCGATAAGGATGCAAACGTGTCGCACATCCCCTTGACAGCACCCCCAGGGGTTTGATCAGAATTCTAAAACGGTTGTACACACCCAAAGACCAACCCAAATTATTGTAATAAATTTTGGGAGATGCGCATTTGGTGACAGCGCCCCGTTTAAGGAATTCTTAGATTTGTGTGATTTTACTTGTTTGATTACTGGAATTCGGTGCAATGGAAATATTCCTTAGCCCGGAATAATTAGCCAGTTACTAGGAGCAAACGTCACGGAGAGAAAGTATTAGTGAGTTTCCAAGATGCCATGGTCAATTAGTGGTAAATTCAGACCCAAACCGCATGACTGTCCCTGAATAATGTAGTCCCTAATAAAATCTAGTAGTGTACCTTGGTGTTGTGACTGCAGTGGCAGTATTTACGGTAGGAAACCGGTAAATTACACAATGGGATAAACAAGAAGGGACTCTGCAGATACCGTTTATATCGGCATGGTGGCAAATGTGATGTAGTTGTATTGGCGTAATGTGCCTTGGAACCATGGATTGACTGGCCTAAGGTGGCGTAGTTAAAATAGTTCCCTGAGTTAGGGGATAGTTGTAGAGTTTCTACGGCGTGAACTGCTGACGGTACGGAAAGTGATGAAGGGAAACAATGCAAACGTGCGGTTGATAGATATTTCGCAAGTTGGGAAATCTGTGGTTTTACATTGATTAGAGTAAAATTTATGTATAGAATGGACACGTCTGGCTTCCTAATTTACAACTGAAGTTGTATAGAAGTCTTTGGAAATTTGGGGTAAACTTATGACTTCTAGCGGGAATCGCGCCAGGGTTTGACACCGCTCGGTCAAGCAAAGACCCCTGGCTTGTAACATTATATTAAAAAAAATGTAAAGACTCTATCTTGAATGTTGTCTGACAAGTTTTGCGACATTACAAACGCCATAATGATTATCGGGACAAACAGAATCACATATAATACGCCTTTTCCTTGAAACGCGCGGTGACAACAACAACAACAACAACAATTATGACAATAACAACAACAACAACAACAATAATAATAATAATAATAATAATAATAATAATAATAATAATAATAGTAATAACAACAACAATAAAAATAAAAACAACAACTCGAATTTTTTATTTAAAAAACACCCACTTATCCACATACTTCTCCGCTTTGTCCCACACAACATCTGTTTTCACAGGAATAAAGTCACAGGCGGGAATAGGGCCAGATGCCAATTTGAGAAGAATATCTGAATTATTCT
>JAECUM010020426.1:0-92915 GCA_016617855.1 Megalonaias nervosa | reverse complement strand
CACAGGAAAAATATTAGAGGGAACATTGCAGATGGTTTATTTTCCCGCCAATAAGGGGAAAAAAAATTCGCCATTTGCGACATTGGAAAGCCCTGTGCGATTCCAGAAATTTTTTTACACGTTATTTTGCGTACTTTTAAGAAGAAGACACTATTTTTTCGTGTATGAGAAAAATGCATATAAAATTTCAGTAGCCACGCCACGATCGTCTGTATTATTCATACGTGATCTCTTCCCTAAAATGATAATAAACTTTTTTTTTTGTTTTTTTTTCTTACTTTTAAGTAAGAAATGTTTTTTTCCATGTACAAGAAAAATACATGTATATGAAATTTTGGAAGCCACACCACGACCGTGTTATATCCGAATTTGTGTTATAACGGAGTGTGCTATAGCAGGGTCACACTGTACCACTATTCCATGAGAACAGATAATATGTACTGGTAATTTTTCTCCAAATTTTTGCATCATGTACCATCTCATCTTGTTTATCTGGCACAGTTCATTGCAAATTTAAAACATCAAAAAAATGGTGATTCTCATATAAATGGATCCAGATATTAAATTACTTTTAAGAAATCATTCCCATTTGTGATATTGTATAAAAGTAGTTGTAGGTTACCAGATAAATGAAATTGGACTGTATAGAAATAGCATGAATGGTTTATAGGTATGTCAGTTTTATCAATCATTACTGTTAAGTTGGATGAATTTAGACCAATTTTTGTGTTTTTATGTTTGATGATGAGTGTCTTTGAACTAAATGTATGTAATTTAATTTAAATTTAAAGACTTTATTTAAAGAGGGTAACACAGTTAGCTAAGAGCTAATCTACCTTGAGGCCCTCATACAAAGGAATTTATTTATTTTAGCTGCATCTCTGAAGCCACTAATATACTGGTTTTGGAAGAATGAAATAGAGTGGGCATTTCGAATCTCAACTGGAATACTATTCAGGAGCACTGTTGTTGGATGTCCTGTACATTAATTAGGCTTTTCTCAAACAGATTCAGTCTTTAATGGGTAATATTTTTAACTTACCAGCTAAATTTTCCTTGCTTTCTTTCTGTATTGATATTAGCCCAAATGCTCTTTTTTGAAGATGTGCCAGCTTTGCTAAGTTTTTATCATTTGAATTACCCCATACTGTATTCATCATCATCATCAGTCCCATAGTCTGGTCGACCATTGAGGCACCACACAAGACCGAACAATCAGCTTCCTCCATTCCTCTCGATTTTCCATCTTTCTCATTGAGTCACTCAATGTCAAGCCTGTCCACTCTCGAATGTTGTCTTCCCACTTCTTTCTCTGCCTGCCTCTCTTTCTTCTTCCTTGTACAGTGCCTTGCAGGATTGTCTTGGCAAGTCCTGATGATCGTGAGACATGCCCATACCACTGCAGTTTACATTTTTTCACTGTGCTCAGGAGGTCTTCGTGAGGCCGAATGGCTTGTCTGATCCTTTGCCGTATTTCTTCATTGGTGACACAGTCTTTGTATGAGACGTCGAGGATCTTTCGGAAGCATCTCATCTCTGTGGCTTGTATCCTTTTCTCCAAGTCAGCTGTTATGGTCCATGATTCATAGGCATAGAGAAATATGGAGATAACCAGTGAGTGCATCAGTCTGACCTTTGAACTGAGTGTGATGTTCTTGTCGTTCCAGATGGGCTTCAGTTTTGTCAGCGCTGCTGCTGTTTGCGCAATCCTGGAGAGTACTTCAGGCTTTGATCCTTCATCTGTTACAATTCCTCCCAAATACTTAAAGCTGTGGACTGTTTCTAGCTTCGTACCTTGGACCCTGATGTCAGTACTGATGCCCTTGGTGTTGTTGGTCATCAGTTTGGTCTTCTCTGCACTGATTTCCATGCCGTAGGCTGCGGAGGTTTTGTCGAGGCTCTCTACTAAGCTAGCTATTTCTTGTTCATTTCCTGCTAGTCCATCAATGTCATTGGCAAAACGTAAGTTGGTGACTGTTCTGCCTCCGATGCTGACTGTCCCTTCATGCTTTTCGAGCGCGTCAGCCATAATTCTCTCCAGAAAGATGTTGAATAGTGTGGGAGAGAGCAGACAGCCTTGTCTGACTCCGACTGTCGTTCTGAACCAGTCCCCTATGCTGCCATTGAAGTATACTGCACTGGTGGCCTTGTCATACAGGTGCTCTATTACTGTGATGAGGTTGGCATTGATGTTGTACAGTCTCATGGTTGCCCACAAGGCTGCATGCCATACCCTGTCAAATGCCTTCTTGAAATCCACGAAGACGTGGTACAGATCTTGCTGGTGTTGGAGGTACTTCTCACACAATATCCTGAGGTTAAAGATCTGCTCTGTTGTGCTGTGCCCTGCTCTGAAACCTGCCTGCTCTTCGGCAATGATCTTTTCAGCCTGTGGCTTTAGTCTGTTTAGCAGTATCCTCAACATGACTTTGCTTGGATGGCTTATAAAACTGATTGTATGGTGGTTTTGACACTGTTGTAAATTGCCTTTTTTGGGGAGGGTGATGGTCAGTGATTGTGTCCACGGCTATGGCCATTCTCCTGTTAGCCAGATCTTGTTGCATATGTTTGTGAGGGCGCTTATCATTGGACCAGTTCTGCTGGGATGTTGTCCACTCCTGCCGACTTCCTCTTTTTCAACGATCTCACTGCTGCTTCTACTTCATCCCATAGGATAGGGTGGTTGTTGTTGTTAGTTGCTGGAGGGACGTTCAGTACCTCTGGATCTATTATGGGTTAGTGGTTGTAAAGTTCTGCGCAGTACTCAGTCCATCTTTTCAGAATGTCTTTTTCTTCTGTGAGGCAGTTTCAGGCTTTGTCCTGTAAGGAGGTAACTGGCTGTTGTTTTGTGCTTGTTGGATCTTTGACCAGCTGGTATGCTTTCTTGCTGTTGTTCCTTTTCAAGTTTCCCTCAATGTCTTTGGACTGTTCTTCTATCCAGTTCTCTTTTGCATTTTTCATGCTTTTCTTGACTTCCCGGTTGACTGCCTTATACTGCTCTGCCCCTTCTGTATCATTCTTCTTCTTCTTCGGCTCCCTCCTCTTGTCACACAGGTTCAGGACCTCAGCTGTGACCCAGGGCTTCTTGACTGGGCGATGTCTACCAAGGATCTCGCTGGTTGTTTCGGTCGTTGCTGTATTAAAGGTGGTGATCAACGTGTCCATGTCTGTATCATTAGTGTCGAGGATGGTGAGCAGTGCAAATTTCCCACCAATCTTTGCTTGGAAGGCTTCTGCTACTTCTGGATCCTTCAGTTTCTCGAGATCGAACTTTATTCTTGTTTGGTTATCTTTCTTGACCTTCTTTAGATGTAGCCTGAAGGTCATCATCACCAGATCATGGTCACTACCAATGTCTGCTCCGGGAAAGCCTCGAGTCTTGGCGATGTTTACACTTGCCTACTGTATGCGCCTCTTTACCATGATGTAGTCGATCTGACTGTGATGGTCTCCGCTTGGACTGTGCCATGTCTGTCGTCTGGATACTTTGTATTGGCTGAAGGTGTTTGCCAGCATAAGGTCGTTGTAACTAGCAAATTCCAGGAGCCTCAGGCCTCTCGTTGGTTTGTGCATTGCAGCAATGCCCACATGTTCTTTCCAGTTTATGCAAGCGTCCTCACCTATCTTGGCATTCCAATCGCTTTGCACAACCAGAATGTCTTTCTTTGTTTTTTTTATCCACAACTTCTTGTAGCTGGTCATAGAAGTCTTCCACATCTGCGTCATCATAATCTGATGTTGGGGCGTATGCCTGTATGATGGTGATGTTGAATGGAGTTGCCCTGAGGCAGATGGTGATGAGCCGGCTGGAGACTGGCCGACAGCCCATGACAGAACTCATGCTGTCCTTGTGGACAAGGAACCCAACTCCCTGCTCATGTTTGTCCTCTCTGCCACTGAAGTACAGTTTGTGGCCTTCCAAAGTAGTTGTTTCTCCAATATTCTTCCATCTTACCTCACAGAGTCCTAGGATGTTCCAGCGGTATCTGTTCATTTCATACGTAAGCTCCTCTAGCTTTCCTGCTGCTCTCAGTGTTCTTACATTCCAGGTGCCAATGGTGATGTTGTTCCTGACACGAATCTTGCTGCTCTGAGCACCAGTCGCATACTTTCCACCTCTGCCCTGGTGCATGACGGAATGCGCGGCCCTTGTTGACCCGGGCGACGACCGAGCCGGTATGGGATGAGTAGTGATTGTTATTTTTCATGTGGAGTGTCTAGAGCAGCTGACACCTGGCTCAGCCCAACCCTCTCCAGGCCTGACCGCAGCTGATTTCCTCCAACTAGGTGGCTTGCCTTGGTCACGAACATGTAGCCGTTGAGCTGTTGGCAGCCCTTCCGCTTGGCCGTTGACTTCGTCTCGGAAGTTCTTCCGTCCAGTGATGCCATGTTAACATCACACTATTTATCCATAGCTGGAATACTCATGGGGAGTGGGAGCGTCTACCTTCCCATGCAAGTCTGGAGGACTTGCCCACTGTATTACAGTAGTATAAATAGGGTTGTATGTAACTGTTATAAAATAGTTTTCTGTGCCTTTCAGGGAGAAAGTGTCTTATCCTACTGAGAAGCCATAAACTTTAATTGACTTTTTTACTGACATGTTTGATATGTTCAGTCCATGATAGGTTATTGTCTACCAAAACACCAAGTAGTCTATCATGACAGACCATTTGCAAATTTCTATCCTTCCATGTCAGACATAGTTCATCACTATCAAGTTTTGTCCTTTTTTGCCGTGTTGAGATAAGTAATATTTTAATTTTACCAGTATTTACCACCATGCCATTGCATGTGCACCAGTTGCCCAGTTTGTTTAGGGCATTCTGTAAAGAAATTTCGAGTTCATGCTTTGTGTTTTGGATGTCTGACAATGTTGTGTCATCTGCATAGAGATCTGTAGATGATATTGAGTGCCTTAGTACAAGTGGTAGGTCATTAATAAATAAAATAAAAAGTAATGGACCTAGAATTGAGCCTTGTGGTACTCCACATCTAATTGTTCCAGATTCAGACAGAACATTATTTATATAAACATGTTGTGTTCTCTCACTTAAGTATGAAGTAAACCATCAAACTGTGCTTTCATCACATTGGTAGATTTTCAGTTTCTTCAAAAGGATTTTATGATCCACCATGTCAAAAGCTTTCCTGAAATCTACAAATACAGATCCTATTATTCTACCTTGGTCAAGTGCTTGAAGCCATTTATCAGTTAGGAGATCAAGGCAGTCTCACATGAATGTTTCTGTCTAAAGCCTGATTGATTAGGGTGTAACAGCAAGTGTTTGGTTAAATATGACATGAATGAGTCATGGACATGTTTTTCAAGCAATTTTGACAAGTTTGGTAGCATTGAGATTGGCCGGTAGTTATCAGCATCATCCTTAGAACCAGATTTGTGAATAGGAGTTACTTTTGCAGTTTTCCATATTTTGGGGACAAATGAGGTTGCAATATTTAAATTGATTATGAATGTTATGCTATCTTCAATAGCAGAGGCAGAAGATTTAATGAGTCGTGGAGCAATCTGATCAAGTCCTGTAGCTTTCTTGGTATCAAGTTCACTGAGACATTTTTTAACAAAGTTTTTTGATACTGGTGGAATAGAGAAACATACCTCCTTAGAGATTTTGCTGCTGCAGAACTTTTTCAGTTCATTAAAGTTTGTTGGTTTACTTTACTTTGGCACATTGTTTCCCAAAAGTGTGGTACTCGTACCACTGGTGGTATGTGAAAGGGTTTCAGGAGATACATGGCAGAAAAATAAGTCACTGAAATTAGCACTTAAAAAAGCCACTGTGTCGCTGGGAGAAGGGATACGCCAATAAGATCAATGTTCCAAAAGGGGTTTGTGAATGTTATAAGTTTGGGAAACACAGCTGTACTTTCTGATAAACTGAGTTTGTCTGTCCAACACGTATACTTGTGCAAATCATCCATTATGGTTGGATTGGTCTTGTAATATTGTGACCTATTGTTTAGTTAAGTTATATTAGACATTTTATTTGATATCAAATAACTGTTTGATTTTTATTAAGAATTTCACATTTAAAGACAATGAAAATTAAATACTCTTATTAACTCTAAATTTTATTTAACTTTTCTGCCAGGTTATCCCTTAGAAGTGGTTAATGCATTCAAACATGGTTTTCCCAAAGACTGGCAAGAAACACTGCAAGAATATTGCAATCCAGATCGGTAAGCTTTTGTTTGCAAATTATTAGAGATATCTGCTGTGAAAATCATGATTTGAGACTTTTTGCATTTATTCCAGGGTTCCCATGCTACCGGGAAATTGGGAAAAAGTCGGGAGAAATGATAATTTTTTCCTGACCATGACAAGTCCTTAAAATTTGCAAATATGGATGAAAGTTGGGAAAAACCCAAGAATTTGACACCACCATTTGATGCCTGAAACAATTTACATAATTGAGTTGTAACTGAACTGATCGTAAGTTAAATTTAACGAGTTCTGACCAGAATATTCAGAAGTTGCAGTATGGATCATTTGGGTGCTTGCCATAAGCATATTTGTTGAGTCAATCCAAACACTCAGCGGATTAGATTCGTCTAGTAGACTTTTTTTTTCTACAGACAGCTCGATATCCCTATCTTTTCTTACCTGGAAAATATGAACACCAGTCTAGCATCACAAGAGGCCAACATGGTGACGGCAAAGCATAGCTGCTTACCAAATGGCCTAGCAAACTTTAATGTTGTTAAATCGAGTCATACCTGCATGAAATCAATATGAAAATTATTTATTTTCCCAAAAATTGCGATTGTTAAAATCGTTATGTCTTTAATCTGCTGAAAGACAAATTAATACTACAGCATTGATGAAATTTGACCTGGTACTTGTGATTTGCATTAGTAGCCACACAAATACACAAATCTCACAACCCACATGTTCATGACATCACAGATCCAGTAGTCACCTGATCTCAGTAATAACCCATTTCAAATTTTGTAGAAAAAAATAAAAAATATTAAATGTAAGTCTTATACTGGTTGTAATAAAACTACAAAACGAAAGAACCCAAAGTCCTCTATATTTATTCCGAGAACAACTACCAGGGTTTTGTTACATCACGTGACTACAATGTTGACATGTGCTCTCTGTTTGATGAATCGGACTGGCCAGATTGCTGTGACAGCAACAGGTTTCTTGTTGTTGTTCTCGAAATAAAAATATGTTGACAATTATATGTTCCTTCTGGTTTTTACAAAAGATATCTTTCATTTAATAGAACTGAATTTTTGTACAGCAACATTAAAAAGGAGTTTGTTGTTATCACATGACTATTGAGATTTGTGAAGTCATGTGACAAGTAATGCAAATGGTGAGTAGCGGGTCAGGTTTCATCTAGGCTGTAGTTTCGTCAAGTCTGACAGCGGATTAAAGACATAACGATTAACGATTATAACATAACGATTATAATACTTGTCATTTCTGAGCAAATAAATTATTTTCCTATTGATTTCAGGCATGTATGAGTCGAGATAACATCGTTTAAATTTGCTAGGCCCACTGGTAAGTGGCGGTAATTTCCAAAGTTTCTATATGCAATTTCTCTGACCCCACATCCCAACCTAAATGTCCAAATGTGAAAAATGGGGTGGGAATATTTGGAGGAATCCTGGATTACAAAACGGGCTGCTATTCATTCTAAACCAAATTTGTTGTCCAAAATGTTGAATCTCTGAGCTGAACTTTGGTGCGAAACTATGACACTGTGACATGTAGTTTGAAGCATTGGTTTCAGATCTTAAATAGAACATCGGATAAATGGGAAATTGTTGTCCCTTGTATTATATATTAAAACACAATACGAGCCCCTGTATCAAGACAGGTTTTGGGACTGGTTTATTAAATTACAAGAAGACGAGTTGATTTTACAGAAAATTCAGTCCTTGTTTATACAGCAATTATAATTTTGAAGGTCTTTTGTTGAAATTTAAATCAACCCCTTTGTAAATGTTTTTAAATGGATTTTTAACTAGATCTTCTTAAGGAGTTAAGTTTGTTTGAAAAATCTTGTTTGGGATTTTATTGGCACAGATAATTTCAGGGATAAACTTTTTCCGTTAGAAGATAAGATTCTAATACTTTGCAGTTATTGTTTTTTGTACTCTGATGTTTACTCTATATAACACTTTATATAACATGCATATACATTGCTATAGAATTCTTTAGAATTGGTTTGAAAGGAAACAAAACTAATTTATGTTCATTATGTTGTTTCCATGTAGCAATATAATACAGGTCAGCAAAGTAGAGTTGGAATTTTTATTTGGTACATTGTAACGACCTTCCATGCCAATTTATAGGAATGTAGTCAAACTTGTTTCGTGTGATACATTTTGTGGTTTTGTACATGATCATATTTTCTGACTTAGATGTTTTTTAGAGTCTTAAAATAGAAACATCTTTAGATTTAGAAAATGCATGTTTTATAATCTAAAATGTTCAATAATTTCATTCAGTAATGGTCACATGTAAACCTTGAAAAAATTAATTTCGTCCTGGAAAAAAACCTGGAAATTTATTTTTAGAAAAGTGTGAGAACCATGTTATTCACTACCCACCAAATGGGATGTTTTTGCCCTAAGGATAAGTTATATGTTGTCCATATTCATTCATCCATGTGTCAGTAAATGCTTATTACCACTTTGGAGCCCAGAATTCTGGTCTGAATTTGAACAAACTTGGAATATTGGTTTGTAATATCCAAATCCTAAACCTGTTTAGTGATGAGCAAGATCCTTTCATATCAATGATATGGTTTTGCATTGGATTTTCTGATCTTAACACTCTGGAATTTGGTTGGAACTTTATACATTTGGACTTGTGCTAAAACTTTTAAGACTATTTGGAATTTAATTCACAGTACTGTAAGTTCTTTTTAAATCTTCACTTTGTATTCTAGGAAACAAACTATTCAGGCCATTGGCACATTACCATATTCATGACTACAAAGCATATCAACACATTCAAAGCTGTAGTGTGTCACTGATAAACGAGGCATTTTGATTGAAAAATGTACATTGAAAGTGTGCCACTGATAAATGAGGCATTTCGATTGAAAAAATGTAAATTGAAATTGTGACACTGATAAAAGAGGAATTAGATTGTTAGAAGTATTAACACATGTTTTTTTAGAGTAATGCATCAGTCACCTAACATCAGAGTTAGGGGATTAAGTTTGAGTTTCATCTCCAAAATTTCCTTGCAGTAGGGGGCTGTTGCGATGAAGAGGGTGAGTTGAAATTGCCTCGATGCATTGAAGAATCAGAACTTAATCACTGAAAGACTAAGAAAGTCAGTTAATAGCCATCCAGTGTCCGCCCATAGCTTTGATAATTTTACCAGTGTCAGACCTTTGCTTTGACAACTTTACCAGCCATCCAATGTCAGTGCTTAGCTTTGATAACTTCACCAGCGATCCAGTGTAAGCCCTTAGCTTTGATAACTTTACCAGCCATCCATTGTCAGCCCTTAGCTTTGATAACTTTACTGGGGTTTTGGAGTAAACCACTTTCATGTAACTGATCAAAATTAAATATCTTAGCAGTATTTTCAACTATTTTAAAAAAAACAAACACCTTAGAACATATTAGTTGACATTTGCATCCTAGTATCATTGTGAGACTCCCTTTTTTCTATGCAATAGATACCAAAGTTGTTATTCATGCCCTTAAGTGCTATAGCAGAAAAAGTTCTATCTATGCAGGATCTTTATAAGTATCCAACAATTTAACCTATTTGCATCATTCACAATCATAGTTTAATCTTTAGGATTTGTTCATCTTTTTGTTTTAAAAATTTTTCTTCTTGCACTGAGACCTACATCATCTGTTATACAGGATCAAAGAGAAGACAAATGAAACATCCAGAAGTTTACAAATGCCAAAGGAGAAGCACACAAAGAACCAAAATTTCAAGACTCCTAATCAGTCATTGAAAAGAAAATCAGGAAAGACAGATCCTGCCCTTGACACCCCAACATCATCGACATCTACATCAGAATTTGAAAGTTGGTTCACACATTGTATTTACTTAATGTATATGGAAAGATATTTTGATAAGTAAATTACAAGATGAAACTAAACTTGTAATAGATCTTTTACAAAACAGGATTTACAATATTTATGAAACATTGATTAAAAAGCTATGACATGCTTGTTCACTGAAAATATTGATTATGGCAGAATGGGCACCAAATAAAGTGCATTAAGCTAAAATCCATAATGTGAGTCTGGTCTTGAAAAATTTAATATTCTAAAACATTTTATAACCTACCAGAAGAGTGACAGGGACATATAGTGTTACTCTTGTTCATTTGCTTTTAGTTATCCGTGAACACATTTCTAGTTTTTCCAAGTTATCTGGACAATTTGTCACTTTCAACCAGTTCCCCATATTACTAGGAAATTGGGAAAAATTAAGCAGGAAAAAATTAGGTTTGTTCCAACTGTGAAAAGCCCTTTGAATTTGTAAATATTGATTGAAATCAGAGAAAAACCTGGAAGACATCTTATGATGTCCAGTTGGTCCTAAATGAAAATTATGCTGATCTTACATTCAGTATGGCTGCCAAGGCAGACATCTTGAAATATTTTTATCACTACCCATCTAGAAAGGAAAGTCATATCAACATGGGGTTTTCACTGGCAGACTGAATATATCTAGTTGGACCTAAATTAGAATGATGCTGATCTGACCTACAATAGCTACCATGGTGACGATCTTGAAAATCCTGTTATCACTACTCCTGAATGGTTGGTCATATTGACAGAGTTTTCACCAAAACACTTTTTATGATGTCTGGTTGATCCTAAATGAAAACGGTGCTGATCTGACATCAAATATGGACACCACATCAGCCATCTTGAAAATCTTGTTATTGCTTAAGAATTTCAGATAGTTTCAAGA
Organism: Megalonaias nervosa; assembly: GCA_016617855.1. Lineage (NCBI taxonomy): Eukaryota > Metazoa > Mollusca > Bivalvia > Unionida > Unionidae > Megalonaias > Megalonaias nervosa. Next base: position 81,976 of record JAECUM010020426.1, on the reverse strand, counting down.
CTTAGCAGTTAAGTAGATGATATTGTCTTTGATTCCTGGAAATTCTTTTTGATTTATATAGTAGAATCTCTTTTTCAGGGACACTTGGCAAATATTTTATTATCATTTTTTATCAGTTTTATTAATTAGTATAGTTAGTTTGACAGTGAAAAACACTAAAAAATTTATTTAAATGATTCAGGAACAAGTGCTTAGATAGCAGTAAATAGTGATTACAAAATCAAATTCATAAGAAGTGGGAATATAAACAACATACAGTATTATCATGGTAATGTATTTTGACCTCTGTATTCTGTATTAATGTGTCATATCACTATGTTGGTTGCTATGCAGAGGTCTCGCTTTCAAAGAGTGGCATTATATTATGTCTGACATTTCTGCATTTTAGTCTGCACCCCTACAGGACAGATAGTCAACATCAAAAATTTGAATCGTACCAAGTGTGGAAGGCTGGTAAAACCTGTGTTATCTTGGTGGGTTGGACAGTCTATCAAAGAGTCGGGGGATGATATACAAGTCACCTGCAACACTAAGTATGGGGAAATGGAACTCACTGCTCTGAAGGATCAGGTGAAGGTAATCAAAACAAAATGGCCAGCATCAAAATGCCACATTTGTACATTGTACAGATTTTTAAAAAAAATCTATTTTAATCTGTCACATTAGTTTATCAGTTACTTTAACTCAATCAAATCAGCTCTAGTCGTTTTATGATGTGATTTGCTAGAATAATTATTTTCATGTGATTTTAAGTTCTGAAGCACCAGTAGATTTTACAAAAGTAAGTATTACAAAGAGTGTACAGTACACCAGCAGATTTTACAAAAGTAAGTATTACAAAGAGTATACAGTACACCAACAGATTTTACAAAAGTATTACAAAGGGTGTACAGTACACCAACAGATTTTACAAAAGTATTACAAAGGGTGTACAGTACACCAACAGATTTTACAAAAGTATTACAAAGGGTGTACAGTACACCAACAGATTTTACAAAAGTATTACAAAGGGTGTACAGTACACCAACAGATTTTACAAAAGTATTACAAAGGGTGTACAATACACCAGCAGAATCTTACTCAGAGTGTTCAATAAATATTGTGCCTAAAGAAAAGGGGCTACCAGAATACAGGGTCCAGGCTACCAAATATTCTGGTCTTTGGTTGGGTATTGCCAGAGTTTTTGTACTTGATACAGGACAGTGTATTGTCATACATAATGCAATATAGAGAGAACATCTTTAAAAAATACTACATAGTATTATAGAGTGAAGATAAATCAGATTCCACATAACTTTATTTTCATTTAAATCTCTTCAAGTGAGCACTGACTGGGGAAACATCCATACTTGTGGATGTGTCTGAGACTCCTGTTTAATTTCTAACTTTCAATTTTGTACACTTTTGTGGTTATGATGATAGATCATGTTGGCAAATGTGGGCAGTAAAATTTGTCATCCTACTCACAAAACTGACCATCACATTATGTTTCCAACAAATTACATGGATTTTATTTAGTTTTCATCTGGGAGAATTTCATCCAAAATGTTGCTAGATGAATGATTTTGCCTCTTTCTTCAAAATCACTTCTTACAGGACTAAAGGCTCCATGTCTGGCATTTAGGTCCTTGCAGTTTAAATGCAGGATATAACATACAATTCAATCTTATTCTTTGGCAGACACATCTTTCAGAAATCTTTTTATTTGTTTATATTTTAGAACAACAGTTATTGAATCAGACATACCTATTACGAGAGATGAAATTACATGTAAAAATATCTCTTAACATAGTGCACATTGATGTTCTTTGTAAATTATTGAATAAGTTAATGCTTTTGAGGTTTTTCACTGCTGTGTGGCAAGAGCATTACATTGAACGATATCTATGTTGAACTCAAAACGACATCTGTCCTATATATTCTTTGTTGAACTCAGAACATCTGTCCTGTATACTCTGTGTTGAACTCTAAATGACATCTGTCCTATATACTCTTTCTTGAACTCAGAACATCTGTCCTATATACTGTATTGAACTCAAAACTACTTCTGTCCTATATACTCTGTGTTGAACTCAAAATGACACCTATCTTATATACTGCATTGAACTCAAATCTGCATCTGTCCTATATAATCTGTGTTGAACTCAAATCTACATCTGTCCTATATACTCTATGTTGAACTGAAAATTACATCTGTCCTATATACTCTATGTTGAACTCAAAACTACATCTGTCCTATATACTCTATGTTGAACTCAAAACTACATCTGTCCTATATACTCTATGTTGAACTGAAAATTACAGCTGTACTGTGTACTCTATGTTGAACTCAAAACTACATCTGTCTGTATACTCTACTTGGGTTTGCTTTAAATTACAACTATTGTCAGCATACAATATTTGCAAATTTAGCAAAACAACTAAGTTCATGAAAAATTATGTATTATCAGCAGCAACATACAAATGACACTAGGAGTAAGTTGAATTACATAAGTTTCAGTATGTTGAACAATAATAAAAACTATTTCCAGTTGTTCTTTCTTTTCAGAATTCCAAGAAGATGATTTGTAGGAGAGTGTTGGTTAAGAATGATGCATCATTTAGCGGAAACTCATCACCAACAGCCAAGAAGACTGACTCTGATATAACACAATCCTCTAAGTCTCAGGCTAAAACTATGAATTTTAAAAGCAAGAATTCTGGTAAGGTCATTAAAGAGCCACAGGAAGACCAAAAATCAAAGGATGATTCCACTTATTTTGATGTTCAGGCAGGGGTAAATGATATTATTCAGCATCATCAGGAGAAAGTGAAGAGTAAAAGGCAACCCAAAAGAAACACCTGCTATAATAGCACAAAGGATTCAAGACCATGGAACAGTGCTGATGATGTGTTCTCCATAGATCATACAAAAGACGATTTTGAGGAGGAAAAACTACAACGGAGGATTAGAACAACTAAGAACATGAAAAAGCCAGGCCCTGACAGATCTGAGAGTTCATACAAGACTAGTACTAAAACTGGTTCCACTTCAGATGATATTCAAACTATAACAAGTAGCGGAAAAGGAGCTAAAAGTAATAAATCAGTTGACCAAAAGAAATCTGTATGCAAAAGGAAAACATCAAGTCGCAAATCCAAGCAACAGTCATCTGGAGGAGTTGTTACATCTGTTGAGAGTAATACTGATATAAAAAATCCTGCTGAAAATATAATGGAGCAATCTTCAGAGCCTAGTAAAGATGATAACAAGTCTGCATCAGAAAGTAATTTGGTTGACTTCGGTCAAAAACGGATAACAAGGTCAATGAATAGAAGGGTAACGTCTTCCAAATCTACTGTAAATAATAATTCTGTCTTACATGAAAACAGATCAAAAAATTTAGAAGCCATACCTGCATCTGATGCAGCTGAAAATGGAGTTTCAAAAATGTTAACTCAGAATGGAGGAAATCTTCAATCCAGAACAAAAACAACTATTAGAACCAAAAGAAGTTCAGCATCAGGTAGTTTGGATGGTACCAAGAACAAGGATAGTTTGGATGGTACCAAGAACAAAGGTGGTTTAGATGGTACCAAGAACAAGGATAGTTTGGATGGTACCAAGAACAAGGGTAGCTTGGATGGTACCAAGAACAAGGGTGGTTTGGATGGTACCAAGAACAAAGGTGGTTTAGATGGTACCAAGAACAAGGGTAGTTTGGATGGTACCAAGAACAAAGGTGGTTTAGATGGTACCAAGAACAAGGATAATGAAACTCTTGGCAACAGTAAATCACACAAAAGAAAAATTACCGGTGCAAGAAGTAATGAGAATGATGGGGCTTGGCAAAAGGATGAGGTTCAGAAATTGGAGAGGTAGGTTTAATGGAGCACTGACTCAGCCACTTGCTTTGTACCACTTGGGTTATTGGTTCAATCCAAATACCAACATATGATTTGGTAATTTAGTAATTTTCACCCAGTTATGGTTGGAACCATTTTGGGGGGATGGGGGATTTCTTGCACATAAAAGACATACAATGTTGCTACTTAGGCCTGTAAATGACCTCTTAGTAATTCTCTAGAACTTGTAGCACAGTGAAATCAAAACATTGCATTTTTTGTTTTGTCTTTGAGCTGGCCATAAGTCCAAGTGAGCATATGGTATGGCCCTGTGTTAATCTTTCATGATCTGTCAGTCAACTTTTGCTTGTTATGTTTATATTATGAAGATCTGTGGTAAGTTTGAATATGAGCAAGATCCACACTTGTTAATAAGCTTGCATCTGACTGGCTGAGGTTTTTTCCATCTCTGGAGATCATATTTCTTATCCAGTTTTTGTCAGATATGAATATAGGCTAATAGTTTTAGACTCTCATATGAGTTTACTAATTCATGAGATCCATGCATATTAATGAGGTGATACTGCATCTGATTGGCTGAACTCGTCAACACTTAGGAACTATTTCGGACTCGATTTTTGATCACACATGGTAAATAAGCTTTTATCGTCAAGATAACCAATGAGTTTTATTATACATAATATTGGATATATTAGCAAACCTGCCAACCCTTATGATTTGACTGTCAGTCATACTGAAATGATCCTTAAATTATAGACTCAAGCTGTCGTACCAGTAGTACACTGACATGCCTTCTTGATCAAGATGTATACACCTTACATGCAGTCTTGATTAAGGTGTACCACCTGGAGTACATTTTACATGCCCTCTTGAACAGCGTGTACCACCTGGTTTACATTTTACATGCCCTCTTGAGCAGAGTGTACCACCTGGCCTACATTTTACATGCCCTCTTGATAAAGATGCATTCAGTCTCTCAAGTAAAGGTTCTTATGTTTTATCTTTAAAGTTATTTTGCTGAGTTTCAGACCTAACTATTTTTAGGAGCTCATTGCGTAAGATAGCACCACAGTGGGAAAATGATTATTTCATTGTTCTTGTTTTTAAGCCAAAGTGCCATACAAATGCAATTTGTCATTGAGCTTAGCCAACATCCTTCATGTTCTTTTTCTCCATTGAATTCATTTTAAACATATTTTGTAAGGATTTTGTACAGCTTAAATTTTAATTTTAAAGATTATCATCATATTGTAGTAGGCAAATAGGTATTCAAATTTTAGAGTTTTAGAGGGTGTGTCAAATGGTAGATTCACGATTATTCATGCTGATTTTTCAGAATGTTGTAGATCTTGTTAATATTACTTGCAGATGTATTTCCCCAAATTCTTCAGCATGATATGAATTGTAAAATGATTGAACTTCTGGTATTTTCTCAGCAAAGATTCTGTCAACATGTACTCCTGGTATTTTCTCAGCAAGGAATCTGTCAGCATGTGCTCCTGGTATTTTCTCAGCAAGGATTCTGTCAGCATGTATTTCTAGTATTTTCTTAGCAAGGATTCTTTCAGCATGTACTGATAGTAATTTCTCAATGATTCTGTTAGAATTTTCTCATAATATCACAACAAGGATTCTGTCAGAATGTACTTCTGGTATTTTCTCAGCAAGGATTCTGTCAGCATGTACTGACAGTAATTTCTCAACAATTCTCTTAGAATGTTCTCATAATATCACAATAAGGATTCTGTCAGAATGTACTTCTGGTATTTTCTCAGCAAGGATTCTCTCAGCATGTACTGATAGTAATTTCTCAACGATTCTCTTAGAATGTTCTTGTAATATCACAACAAGGATTCTGTCAGAATGTACTTCTGGTATTTTCTCAGCAAGGATTCTCTCAGCATGTACTGATAGTAATTTCTCAATGGTTCTCTTAGAATGTTATTGTAATATCATAACAAGGATTCTATTAGCATATACTCCTAGTAATTTCTCAATGATTCTCTTAGAATGTTCTTGTAATATCACAACAAGGATTCTGTCAGCATATACTCCTAGTAATTTCTTTACATAAACCTGTTCAATTAAAGTATCATAAACTAGACCTATGCAAGGTCCAGGCAAAATTGCCTTGTTTTTGTTAAGGTTGACTGACATGTTTGTATCTGAACACCAAGATTCATTAAGATTATTTATTTGGGAACTTTACAGCATTGTATCATTTCCACCAAGATGAGTTCTTAACAAGATCAATAGTACCATATTTACTGTATATATTGGAACTCAATAAAATAGCTATTTTTTTTCCTTTCCCAGAACTTATGGTGAAACTATTTTTTCATCAAGGTCATATGTCACAGGACTTGAGAAACAAAATATGCTTGTGTTGAATTTTCACACAAGAAAACCCCACTGTACATTGCACTAAAATAGGGATAACCCCTACTTTTAGGGATAACCCACATATAGCACGATCTTGCATTGTTTCTGGAATATGGTGAAGCTGGGAAACTGCTTGTACACTGACACACCCAGTGGTCCCATAGCTTATTTGCAATGAGTATAAACTAGGGCTGGTTTGGGTGCAAGAAAGATGTGTGTATGGGACCTTTGCTCCCGAGTGTCATGAGCAGTATGGTGAAGCATCTTAGAGCTTAGAAGGGTGCGATCAGTAACATTGATATTTTATTGATTGCTGTTTCTGTTGGCATTTTAATTGGTTAGACTGTAGGTTAATGGAGGTTGTATTGTGTAGACAATCTGTGCATGAAAGTTATGTTGTGTGTTGTTGTAGTGCAGTTGATGAACTTCAGCAAGGCCAGTCAGGGTATTGGGAGATAGTGGCCAGTCTTGTTGGCACCAGGAGTGTCCAGGAGTGCCAGGACTATTACTACAGAGAATTTCCCCAACTTGCCAAGAAACAGAAGAAAGAAAGTAAAGGTAAGTATACACTTGCTAGTACCTGTCTTTTTTTTTGTGAAATGTTAACTTTGTTTTCGAGGGAACATTAACAAACCACTTTGAACTGAAAGCAATTGAAGGATATTAAAAGTTAAGATAAAAGCATAAATATTGTTCTCTTCAAGCTAAGTCAATGAGAGCCTATAATACCAGTTGTCTTCAGGTTAAGTCAATGTTAGTTGAACATAACGTTTACTGGCACTGCATAGGTCTTGAATCACACTTTCTGAACCTTTAAATGCATGTTTTTCAGCATTACAATAACATGATCTTTTGTTACACCTTACTGAAAACTAGCCTCATTTATGGGGAAAAGTTGACAGCCTTCACCAAGAGCCTTTTTATATCTATTTGGTTATAAGTAAAACTGGTACTGACCTTTCGATCAGTATGGCCACCACAGCAGCTAATTAAAAAATCTTGTTATAGCTCAAGAACGTCAGAGATGATTTGAACACTCAAGAGTTAAAAATAAGAAATGGTCTTTAATTCCTGGAAATTCTTCTCAGATAGGATTCTTGTTAATCTTTTAAAAAAGTTTTTAAGACAAAAGCCATGTTAGCATGATTAAGCAAAAGCCACTTGAATCAAACATAAATTCTGTATTTGTTTTCATATGTAGATGAAGTGATTAGATTTTCATGCCATTAAGTCAGTTTTTAATATTTTTTTTTAACATTTTGATATATTTGGACACCAAACTTCTTAATATAATTAAGCAAAAGCACACAATTTGTACCAGTTAAATTTAATAGACTTATTAAGTTTATATTTAAGTGATCTGATTACATTCTCAGGTCAGTACAGCAATTTTTCATTTCCTTTTTACACATTTTTAACTTTCATAACTATGATTTTTTTTTAAAACAATAATCTTGTTAGCATGTTGAGCAAAATTTACCTGGGGTAGACAAATGAAACTTTTTCGGCATATTATCTATTATATGTAGATGACCTGATTAGATTTTAATGCAGTTATAGCATTATTCTGAAATATACAAATCTTAGTCTCTATATCTGTAGCGGAGGTGTACATGTTTTATAAACACAAATCTAGTTTACAGTGCAGTTTTCAAAATGCTACAGAATAGCCAAACCAGCAGTTGTGACCAGCTGCATAAAAGAACCACCATTATGTAATGGTCCCTTGAAAACTTTACTCATTATTTAGAAAAATTTTGAAAATCCATATGTTACGTGTAGGCTCGCACAAATGTAACAAAAAAAAGAGTGAAGTCGACAGGTTTTGTAAATTTTAACAAAATAATTTATTTCCCTAGAAAACAAGATAAAAATATGAAATAGGACTTACGGTTTTTGAAAATAGTCGAAAAATTAATTCTAGAATTGAAAAATATAAGTCCTATCACTAAACAGTTCTAATTAAATCCAGGTTCGAATCTCTGTAAAGTTCCAATATGGAAGACGATGACGTCAGATGAGGTCGTTGTACTGATGGCAACAATTCCTCGTTGAAACACAATTTATAATGTTCTGTTTAGAATTCCAGAATAAATTTCCACTGAATATCTTTTGTCCCAGAAATTTTATAAAAAAAGAGCACTTGTGTAGTTTTCTAGAGAATAAATTATTAAATTCCAAAATTAGATGAACTTCAGAACAGGCTGGCAACAACACTAAAACACCTTGAGCTCTCAGGTGTAGGAATATGACTGAATAAATCTACTAGGAAATGGCTGTTTTAACCCTGTGGTTTTAGATCACATCGTGGCCCACGCGGTCACCCAGATGGAACAACGCAGTTAAAGCGCACAGCCGATAGACATGTAAGCCTTGAAAGAACTTAATGAATCTTACTATAAGATTCAATTAAAAAAAGTTTTTTACAGATTAGAGCTATCTCACAAGCAGAACATGACCTTGGTAATAGCCAATCATTTTCGCTTAGTGTTTACAAAACGTCTCAACCAAGGTGAGCTAAAAATACTGATAATGTAATACCTTTTATGTTCAAATCAGGTCAAAACAGAGAAGTGATTTTTCGAATATAGTCAAATCCTGTAAAAATTATCATTACAATAAAATGTAATGAAACAAAAATAAAATAAAAAAGAATTTAAAACTAACTAACACACAAGTAATTTAATTACATATTCGTAACACATAATTGTCCTTGGTCAGTGTGCCTAGCAGATATGTCTGGTTGCCCAGTAAATTGCTTCAATTGCCCCAGATTGCTGTGCTCAAAATAATAAAAGATAAATCTGTCCCCAAACCTCTAAAGGTTCTGATAGGTAACCAGGCTTAGTGTGTCGTTGTTGTTTTGGGTTTAATGAGATTTCTCAGTACAAGATAGACTATATATGGCAGCCAGTATAGTTAATACAGGAAGAACCGGGGAAACCCAGGCAAGAACCACCGACCCATGGAAACATGCTGGCAACTTTCTCACATACCCACATTGACAGAGCCTGAGACTTCTACTAGAGATGTCAACATTTTAGGAAACTTCTACTGGGTACCGGTTAATCCTAACAATTTGTTACCCAGGTACCAGATCAAAGGGAAATTGTATTAAATTTGAATCTGAACTGTTTTGCTGTTGGTTTATACATGCCAAGCCCCAAAGAGAGGTATAAGCATGATTATCACTAATATAAGTGGCAAAAAAGCATAATCTGAGCATAACAAGAGCAATCTGTATATTGCTTGCCATAATTACAGACAACTATGACAAACATGCATTTATTTTTGCTATGTACCTGGATCTGCAGATAAAATTCTTGTCACAAATTGGCTAAATCCATGTGGATTTATAGCTAGTACGAGAGTATAGAAACAAATTTATAAATTATTTATGCATAACACTCACTTTAACTTGTCTGCATGTCTACAGTAACCTTCACAGATGGTCGTGAAGTCCACAAATGATGAATGCTGTATTACATCGCTGTCAGATTCTTCTTTCAAAATCTGTAAAGTGCTACTGATTTGTTCTTTTCCAGATACATGTTTTTTAAATTTAACAAAATCCCTGTAACATTTTTCGGTCATGTAACATCCATGAGTGACATTGATAAAGCCAGTTTCTCTTAATATCTGGCACCCATTATTTTCAATTTAGACAGGTGCATTACATATGTATGTATCAGAATAGAATGAATCTGTGACGTGTGGTCTCACATTCAAGAAACCCATCTGTTTTCTTGGAACTATTTCATGTATAGTTACTATAAATAGAAAATGACCAGATTAGAAGGAGCTCTAATGATGAAGCAGCCAATAGTACCACAATAAGAGCCTCAAACTAATATTTATTCTGTCTTGCCTGCTTCTAATGTCTTTGATCTGAACTTGGAAACATGTTTGGTGGTGGGGATTGTTGTTGTTCTTTTAAAGTTTTAACTTGTACCTGGTTACTCTCTTTATTACCTTTGTTATTATAAACGGATGGTACCCAAGTACCAGGGTACCTATTGACATCTTTAACTCAAACCCACGCAGACAGAAGTGAGATGGCAGTGATTGGTAAAGGTGAGCACTGTATACTACTTGGCCACCCAGGGGCCTGAGTTTTGTTGTCCATCGGCTTTCTGGTACTTGGCAACCCCTGACCAGAAACATATCATTCTTTTCTTTTTATACCAGTTTACACCATTACAGTTTATGTTAACAGACCTGCCAACCCTTACAATTTTGCCATAAGTCTTAATGAATATTACCCTTAAAATATGGACTTAGGGCATAGAAGCAAAAACTTTGGAAAAATGATTGTTGCCGAAAATGCGGATAATTGGTTCAGCCATGTTTGGTTTGGATCCGGGTTTAATATTAGAATTAGTGAAATTAGTCAGGGAACCAAACTTACTTTACAACAGCACCTCAGACGCTTTAAACTGCACCTATTTTTTCATGCAAAGCGTCTGCTTGATCAAACTGTTGATTATAGAATTTGTTAAAAATGGCATCCAGCAAGTGATGCATGTTTAAAACGTAACGGAAAATAAGCTTCTTGAAAAGTGTTAATAATCAACACAGAAGAATAAAAAGGAATATTCAGATTCTTGTGAATAAAACCTGGAAGGGATGCAATTATGTTTATTGGACATCACATGCCAATTTGAATATGTCTGGTGGTGGGAGATATGACTGCTGTTGTGTGAAATGGAAAAAGAATTTCTAAGAATTACGTCAAGTTGAGAAATAGCAACAAGCCATTGAGCTACATAGGGTTTGGATCTAAAGTTTGTGCAACTGTACTAGTTGTAAATAAATTCTACACATACTTTACACACTTTTCAGTTGAACGTAATGTTTATTGTGGCTGCATGTTCCGAATACCTAACTTTTAATTATGTTTTCCAGCTTTACAATAGCAGTTTATGATATTTGTTACACCTTACTGAAAACTGGTCCATCTTATGGAAAAAAATCAACTGCCTTACTGAGATGGACTCATGAGGGTTGGCAGGTCTGTGTTAGGCACAAAAATGTGTGTTTCTGTTTGGTCGACCATCCCTGTTTCTCACTGCTGACCCTAGCACATTTTTCACCCATGGTAAAAACAACCCCCCAAAAATCACATAAGATCACATTTTCAGATTAATTATAAATGCTGTTTCAAAAAAATCCTAAAAAAATCTATGACCTGACAAACTTAATTTTAAAACTGGTGCAATAAGAAACACATTTTGGTTTATTTGGGCCTTATCATTAATATGATACTATTCTTGTCTCTAAACTGTAAGGTAAATGTGAATTTTATAATTGGGATGCTTATTTAGTCATTACCCTACATGCCAATATGGCATGCAACAACAGTTGCAGTTAGTTTCATTCATTATACTTGCCATAATCATTTAGGTAAAGTTAGCCAACAGAAAGAAGTGTCACAGGCTCTACAATGTGAGTCCAGTCTTCCACTGGTTGATGGGAAAGTGTACTACTAGATCACAGGCATTCATTGTGTGAAGTCAAAGATGAAACATGTCGTTACCAAATGTTGGTGTGTTAATAGAAAAACAAGCTTTTGCTGGTCTTGTGTCTTTAATGATTTACCATGAGGAGCTGGTACTATGGACTGTACTTCATCAGATAACAAATAGCCAGCACATGGATTAGTGTGTAGTAGTGGGGACTGTACTTACTTAATCAGATAACAAATAGCCAGCACATGGATTAGTATGTAGTAGCGTGGACTGTACTTGCTTAATCAGATGACGAGTAGCTGACACATGGATTAGTGTGGCTTCTTACTGATAGCTTCTTACTGATAGCAATCACCCAACACTCAGCTAGGGAATTGTATGGAGATAATTTGGGCAACCTGCTGAAGGTACCCAAAGGGACAATTTAATGGTCAAATGTTCGTCGCTGGAAAAAAAAATATAAAATTCCATCATAATTTTTAATGTAATAATTTTGCAGTAATATTTTTGGTATTGTTCTTGGCTCCCAGGCAATGGAATTTTCTACTCCTGTATAGGTACTTGCATATAATACCATCTGCTCATAATAACCACTTCAAGAAAGTTCTTCTAGTGGTCATTATACACAGGGTGTGCTGTTTAATTTACAAATTTGGATTTGTTGCCAACACATATATAATCATAAATTAAAAATGCTTTGCATCAGGCACATTGCAATCCAGTCTCACCATTCTTTCTGATTTTCTTTTCATAAAAACTTAAGACTATCAAGACAGTATAATTATCAGATGGCAGTTGACCCCCATTGAATTCTTTGTCTTACTGTCTTATATGTAACTGAATGATGGTCACATTAGTAAGTATTTTCCTCAACATAACTCATAAGATCCCATTTGTTTTTGAGGAGTAGGTATCATTTTTTATTTTCAACCATTACTATCTAGAAGAGAAGAAGAAAGTTACACAGCTGACAGGGAAGGCTGGCACACTGAAGCGCAAAAATCAGCTGCGGGACTTCCTGGACCAGCAACAGGAGGGCTACTCTGAGGACCTGTTTGATGCTACACCCTTCAGGAGCCTTAACAAGGTAGGTAATCCACAAGTGCACCTAAACATCAAAATACCTCCCTTTCAGTTTATAATGAAGAAGTTGTTCCTAATTTATTTTAATCAAATCTTAACATGATTAAACGTTGGAAGCATAATTTCTTTGAAAGTAAAATCAGAGATGGAAATTTTCCAGTTTTAGTCGTAAATTCGGAATTTTAATGCAGACCAATTTTCTTTTTTTGAGTAAAATTTCCAGTGGACTTTTTTCTGTATTTTTCTTTAAATGAGGAATATTTGTTCCTGGATGTAAGTAGGAAGGTAGGCAACAAGACACCGCATACCGGAAGTTAATTGTGGCGGCAGGAATTGTTCATTGTTTCAGTTGTTCATTATGCAGTTCAAGTAATGTCTCACACACTCAGATCTTTTCATGGCTTCTGCGGAATTGAAGTTTGTTGAAAAGAAAAATATGTATGAATATAACTAACTTTGACCAGTCTGTAAATAATCTGTTCAGATGGAACTGGTTAGAAGGAAAAAGATTACAATCAAGTTGTTTTGGAGAGAATGTATTTGGAAATTGGAGGAATCTGGGCTTGCCTGTTGCATGAACTGCAAAGACAAAATTCTGGATCAGCTGGCAACAAAGTGCTCCCTAACAATGCTGAAATGAAAAAGTACAGACAGAAGAGATCAGGTTTAAATACGCAGAGGCTTCAGTAGTTTTTCAGTCACTTTCATCTTTGAAAATAGCAGTGACCACATCAGGCCAAAAGAAAAGGTTTCCAGTCAGCCGACCATCTCAGTTTTTCATTGCCAACCCTAGCACCTATTTCGTCCCAGGATAACCCCCTGCCCAATCCCAGAATTGATATGTGCATCTAATTGAGCTGGTTTGGCCCAATACTTGAAATGCTTATATTTATCAGTCACCTGCTTTAAGGGGTCACTGGAGTATATCAATGCTCTATGCGTGTAAATTGAAATTTTTGTGATGAATAAGCTTATATAAAAGGATTAGCACATGAATCAATCTGTACACATTTCTTGTCTTGTATTCATTGTACTCCAGTCATGCTGTCATTTTAAGTCAAAAATGTTAATATGCCAAAATTGAAAGCAAGGTAGTTTTTATCATTGAAGAGATAGAGAGGGATGGAGCAATTCAGTAGCCAGATGGAGGATGGAGCAATTCAGTAGCTGGATGGAGGGATGGAGCAATTCAGTAGCTGGGGAAAAGTAGTCATAGTCGCATCAGAAACAAGTTGGTTTTTGTGACATATTGATTGAAATCTTCAATTTTTATATATCTGATTAAAAAGTTAATCTTTGAAGAGGCATATGACTTCATATCATTTCATTAAGTTCAGGGATTATTCATAATTTAGAAAATTTGTCTGTAAAGGCAGGAAAAGTTTTGATTCATGTTTTAAAACAATAACTACATTTGGGACCAACCATTTCATATGAGGGGGAACTAAAATTTTCCAGCTCTAAAATAGGATGGAACAAAAACTTCTGGCTCTGAGAAAAAGCACAGGGGCTCGTATCATTGCTTACAATTTGCCTGTCATACATGCACTATACAATAACTGCAAGGGAGGACACTTCTGTTCTTTCTCGTGCGACCTATTTAAGAATAAACACTGATATTTCAAGCTACTTTTCACGTAGCATAATAAATTTGGTACCAATGTTTAAGTCAGGCATTCAACTTTGTATGTGTATCCAAAGTTTGGCTTACTATCATACCTTTAAGAATGCCAGATCATTTTCACATGCTACTGCTCGACATGACCATGATCACGCCCACTTAATTTGCAAGTGAAATCCCACTGAATGGAATACTGTCCTCATTGGTTACAAGAAAATGATGTCCTGCATTTATTTATAACCTATTTTCGGTTGGCCAATGAGAGGGCAGTATTCCATTCAGCACGTTGTTCTTGCATGTTAAGCAGGCGTGATCATGGCCATGTCAAGCAGTAGCATGGGAAAATGGTCTGGCATTCCTTAAAGGTATGATAGCAAGCCAAACTTTGGATATGCATACAAAGTCGAATGCCTGAGCCATTCATTATGCTACGCGAAATGTAACTTGAAATATCAGCATTTATTCTTAAATAGGTCACGTGAGAAAGAAGAAAAGTGTCCTCCCTTGTAGTTATTATATAGTACATGTATGACAGGTAAGTTGTAAGCAACAATATGAGCCCCTGTGAGAAAAAGAGCCTATTATATTCAATATCTGAGGTGAAAAAAATTAGCTTTCCAGAGGTAAAATGAAAAAATTATATACATTGAATCAAAAGACAATCCATACCCACCCCAAGTTCCTTAAGCCTCTTTTAACTCCTGTTCATCAGAGGCCTCTCATGACAGAATACTCTGGTAATCTCAGCCAGCTGAGCAACAAGTTAACACATATCATTTTAAGGAGTGAATAAGTGTTCCTGTGCCTTATTATGCAAACTGGCCTATGTTTCAGACTCATATGTAAGTTGAAATTAGTGTTTTGTCATGGTGCACAATAGGAAGAAGAAGAGTGATTTTTGTTAATTATTTTCTTTTTTTAAGTTTCTGTGATTATTTAATTTTTAGGGTGGATTAAAGTGTGCAGGATACAGTAATCTTTAATAGAATATTCCTTTGGTAGAGAGAGCAACATATACATGTATTTTATTATTTTGTTTAATATTGCAGTAAATTAAAACTTAAAATAATAATAATAAATATATAAATGGTTTTGTTGGATTTAATGCCATTTCTCACCACATGATAGGCCATTCATGGCAGCCTGGTTTTTGGTGGAGAATAAAGCCTGGAAAGAAACACTAACCCACGGGACACTACTGGCAGGCTGTTACATTAATAAAAATAGTAGTAATAATGATGATAATAATAACAATAACAACAACAATACTAATGTTACTGGTATTTGATGCATGATATTTGTTCAGAAACCAAGTTTGAAAGGTATACCTGCATACAGAGATCGCCTGTGCACTCAAACCAGTTTTGCTTTGTTCTAAGGGTACTGGATGGCTGCTATTAACAAGTTTGACTATATATATATATATATATATATATATATATATATATATATATATATATATATATATAATATAACTATGGTAATGGCCATCTGTACCTTTTCTAGAATCATGCATGTAACAAAATAAAGTTTTTTGCCTGTTGAAAATGTTTTTAAGATGTCCTCAGGAATGATAATTGTAACATATCTTTGTGAAATTATGTTTGATGCCATCATGAAATACAATAAATTTTTTCCAGAGACAGAGGCTGAATGAGAACAGTATGGGGATGAATGGTGCCAACATGAAAGATGAGGATGGAGAAGGTATATTTGATGAATTGATAAAGAGACGTTCTTCACTTCACAGCCGGTTCCAGACACCACTGGTTCAAAGCAAGAACCCAAGATTTTTGAACTTGGCATCAGAAAAGAAAACCCCAGCAGTAATCTCCAGTGTGTTTACTCCTTCCGTGGATCTGGACAGGTAGATCTGCCCTGAGATACCCCTATTCTGTTCAAATCAGTTGTAGGAGAAAACTGGTTAAATCGATAGGCTCAAACAAATTAAAAAAGACATGGGAAATAAATTTATCACAGGAGCTAAATGAAAATAAAACTGATGTACATTTAGCATGGTTTCAGAATTTGCATATTAACAAATACAGATTTCTCATAGATGGGTGATTTATGAAACTTTGAACCATCCCTGTTCACAACATCATTACAGAGGAAGTATACACCATAATAATTATCTCATCACAATAATGAAATTTTTTGGTCTCAAATTAATATGAAATATTTCTAAAATCAGCATGTGTGATGTATTTGTGTGCGTATGTAAAAGCACAAATTACAGAAATACGATTGTTGCAGTAAAATCTGTATACTGGCTTGTCAGTGTTCAATTCAAATCCAGGTTTCATATAAGATTAAGTGGAGTTGGCCAAGGAACCACATTAACTCTACAGGAGTACCTCAGACACTTATTCTGCATTATATTTTTATGCAAAACATCTGCATGATCAAGCTGTTGCTTATCTAAAAATAGCATCTAACAAGCAATACATGTTCAAGATGAAAGAGACACAAAGCCTCTTAAAAAAACCTTTTAATTGTTAGTACAGAAGAATAAAAATAAATAATCTGAATCTTTTAGGAAAAAGCATGGAGGTCATTAATTACATTTATTGGACATCATGTGTTGTTTTTGAGTATGTTTTATGGTTGGAGATATGATTGCCATCTCCACATGAAATTGCAAAGAAAAGCCAAAGATTATGTCAAGAGATAGTAAGAAATCAGTGAGCTCCATAGAATTTGGAACTTCAGTTTGTGAAACTGTTTTGGATGTAATTTAGGTCTAATTGTTGTACAAACTTTTAGTTGAGTATAATGTTTACTGTCTTTGCATAGGTCTTAAATAACACTTCTGAACTTTTTTAATGCATCTTTTCCAACTTGACAATAGCAGTATATGATATTATGTTACACCTTACTGAAAACTGGTCTAATTAGAGAAAATAATTGACTGCCTTACTGTGGTCTTGTTAGGGTTGGCAGGTCTGCCTTAGAAGTAATTATAAATTGTCAAAATAACACGAATTTTGGACACACACTCTCCTCACTCATCCTGACACAATATTCATCTCTCTAAATACTATTTCTTAAATTGCATATCTGATGAGATTGGGATGGGAACTTGTTGTCAAGCACTGTTACAAAAGTGTCCTTTTAAAGACTATCTGCTTGTAACATTGAAAAGGTTTCGGAGATTATTTTTGTCTTCACTTGGGTATTACCAAGCAAATTGTATCCATTAGAATGCACAGAAGCTGCCATTGAAGTTACAGCTGTTCAATAATGAAGGAAGTTTGTAATGGAGGTAACTGATGGGACTCTTTATTTATGGTCAAGAAATCAGTTAGCAACGCTGACCAGATGAAAGAAGCATGAATGAAAGAACTCCAGAAACAATATTTTCACTAATATTGGTGTCTTTCTCTTCAGCAAACACAATCCAATGAAATAAAAAATGATAATTGAAGACAAAAATTAGTAAAATGGAAGGGCAATGTGTGAAGATTAAATTCATAGCCATCATAAATGTACAATGCCGTATCAGAATATTTGTATTGACCTTTTTTTTTCTTTCAGGTAATTGATCAATTATTAATGTTTGATTATTTTTTAGATGTAAACTTCCAGCAGAATAAACAGGCTATTAATGATCAATAACTAAATTGTTTGTACCATGAACTTTCAGTTCATTATAACAAGTCAGTCAGGGCCGTTCCATTTAAACATACATGGTACCAAGGGAAGGCCAATTTGAAAAATATATGCCAGGGTACTTTGCTTTCAGAGTCCATATTAAAATGAGAAAAAAATCTAAATTACATCTATGGGTGAATACCCCTTTTAAAAGTCCCTGGGTCCCAGGTATGTTTTACTGGAACAGCCCTTACTTGTATCACACAGAATGTCCCCCCCATAGGGCTACAAAAGTACCCCTTTTGAGTTTGAAATGTGACAGAAATATTTAGCTCAAATGGTCATAGACCGTGATAGTTTCATCAATGGCATTTGATCCAGATTACATCCCAAAATCTAGTAGATCCCAAATGAAGATAATGCCCCACAGACATCCAGTATGACAACCACAGCATTCATCTTGAAAACCTTGTTATTAACACTCCTGAACAGTTGGTCTATCAACCTGTGGTTTTCACTAAAAGACTGCTTCTGATGTTTAATGAAAATAATGGTCATCTTGAAAATATTGTTTTCACTACTCCTGAATGGATGGTCATGCTGACATGCATTCTCGCTACAAGACAGCTTATGCTGTCCTAAATGGAAATGGTGCCAACTTTAGATTTTAAATGAAAATTATGCTAATTTGACATCCATTATGACTGCAGCATGGGCCTTCTTGAAACTCTTATCACTATTCCTTCTGAATGGATGGTCATATTAAATGGGTTATTTCACAAAATGACTTCTTATGATGTCCCATTGGTTCTAAATGAAAATGATATACTTTGGACATCCAGTGGCCATCTTGTAAAGTTTGTTATCACTATTCCTCCTAAATTGGTGGTAATATGTGCATAGAGTTTTCACTAAAAGACTTCTTATGCTGTTCAAAATCAAAATATTGCAGATCTTAGATGAAATAATGTCACCATTGTCCGTCTTAAAAATCTTTTTTGGGCTGTTCAGTTAAAAAATACATGGGACCCAGGGCTGGCACTTTTAAAGTGAGGTACTCACCCATAGATGCAATTTAAAATTTTATCTTTTTAATATGAACTCTGTGAAATCAAATTATCCTGGCATATAATTGTAAAAGTCTGCCTTCCCTGGGTACCATGTAATGCATGCCATGTTGGTACTCTTGTCTTGTTATTTGCTATTTCTCTTGAATGGATGGTGATATTGCCACAGGTTTTTGCTATATATGGTGGCCAGTATAATTGGTGGAGGAAGAAGCTTTCTCATGTACCCACATTGGCCAAGCCCAAGACTCGAACCTTGCAGACAAGTGAGATGGCAGTGATCCGTAATGGTGAGCACTTTAGAGCACTCTGACTCTTGGGGTCCCATTAGAAAGAATAAATGACCAAAAGAAACAGTCTGTGAATTTCAGCCAGTATAGCATCAGTCCTTTCAAGACTCTCTTGTTCTCTTTGCCTCTTTGGTATTTTCATTGTGGTCACAGATCACTTGTTTTAGGCTGTTTATCCATGCAGATGATCCTTCTATACTATCTCAGTGAATTTTTTCCACTAGACCAAATGAGTCAAGATTTCGACTGCACTGTATTTCAGTAAATGAGAGTATCTCTCTTGGCTTACACTTGGTGCACAATTAATTTCCATATGTCATGATCTGCTCAGATGTCAGCATAATTAGCTGGGTGTCCATCTCATCCCCTCCTTTCAAGTAGTGGGTAGGGTTTGGTCCCTTTAGAAGCACTGCATACACATCAACCTCCTGGAGATGAACTCCATAGTGCATGCCTTTAGATCTTGACAGATGTTGTCTGAAAAAGGTGTCCAGATTCTTGCTAACAGCTTGACTATTGTCATTTATCTCTGATGGCAAAGGGGATCTGTTCCGACTGTGTGGTTTTAAACTAAGTAACAAAAAAGAGTGAAAACTAACAAGCTTTGTAAAATTCAAAATATAATTTATTTCCCTAAAAGAGAAAGTGAAAAATTAAAAATAACATACAGTATGGTGAGTGAAATACTAAATAGTCCTAAAAGTTTAATCACATGTCTAAAAGTTTCAAGTAATCCAAATGAGTTCCAGTGGTAATCCAGATGAGTTCCAGTGGTAATCCAAATGAGTTCTAGAGTTCCATTGGTAGTCCAGATGAAGTTCATGCAGTTGTTACTGACATATCACAGTTACAATCCAAAATGTCTTTAAATGCAGTCACCATAATTTAATACAGCTACAAAATCCTAGGTCTCAGCACATTCTAATTCCAATGAATAATTGAAATAAATCCGCTCAAATGATTACAACTGTTTGTCTCTTCAAAGACATGTTAATGCAAGGAATAACTAATTTCCAGTAAATCATCACTTATATCAAAACAGAGACACAATACAGAATTACTCAGCAGCTTTGTAACAATACAAATAACTCTACTTCCTCTGGATTTGTGGGAATTTTTCAAGGCTGTAGTTGTTCAGGGTTTAATGCCCATTTTCAGAGTAATAGGCTATACATGGTGGCCAATATAAATGGTGGAGAACTACCCAGAAAAATCCCAGGAAGAACCACAGACCCACAGGAAGCTATTGACAAACTTTCTCACATACCCATGTTTTCCGAGCCAGGGACTTGAACCCACGTGGATAGAGGTGAGAAGTTAGTGATCAGTAAAGGTGAGCACTTTAGACCATTCAACCACCCAAGGTCCCCATTAACCTGTACTAAACGTAGCCCATATTTCACTCAAGACTTGAACATACATTTAGAGATTGGAGCCAATAGTAAAGATATGTAACTTCCTTCATCTTCTTTCTGTTCTTCTAACCAGATAATTTATGTAAAGAAGAAACCAATTTTTGGAGGAAAATAGGCATTTTCAATAATACTTAACTGACTGTAATGCAGGCAGACTCAGCTTTATCTCTGGAAGAGCATGCATACCCACTCCAGTCATAACTACTATTGACAGGATTAGGTGCCAGTAAGTTTTAAGGGAAGACTACTCTCATCTTTCTTCTGTCTTAGCAGGTTTTAAAACTTGCAAAAATAAACCAAAAGATGTGGTTAATGTCTTTGTTAAGTTGGAAGAATGGATTTACAAGGTAACAGATGCTCTCCTAATGCATTATTATCAGATAAGCATTATCAAAGAAACATTTTAATCCAAAAATTAGTTTTTGTTACAGTCATGCGTAATCTTTTCCAGAAAACCATTATCAAAGAAACATTTTAATCCCAAAATTAGTTTCTGTTATAGTCATGCATAATCTTTTCCAGAAAACCATTATCAAAGAAACATTTTAATCCAGAAAATTAGTCTCTATTACAGTCATGCATAATCTTTTCCAGAAAAGCTGCTGATCATATCATATACCAATTCAAACAGAAGAAGGGACCTAGACGGTTAATAGGGACACAGAAAAAGGCACCAAAAGGGAAAAAGACAAAGGTAGGTAAAGAAAATTATTGAAGTCCTTGAGGGCTGTTCCATTAAAACATACATGGGACCCGGGGACGGCACTTTTAAAAACATCTGTCCCAGGGTGGTCTTGATTCAAAATTGCTTCTGTCCCAGGTTGTTTATTCAATAAAATCGCTTCTATTGGTGGTTGGTATAACTGGTTCTGTAGGTCTGTCTAAAAGTGTGACCTAAACATAATAAAAAACTTACACTTTCAATACCCAGTTATTAAATTCGTATTTTATGTTATGCACGCTGTATTTGTTCCCATCAAGAGAAGGTCTGTTTCCTTCGAACAGACAGCAGACTATAAAATGTTGTCATTGGTCAGCTATAAATAGGTTGAGAAAGCCTACCATGTGATTTGCATTTGTAGTTTTACTAATCACAAACAACGTGAAAATCTGTCTTTATTTTCTCAATCGTAGGAAAACTAGCAGATTTTTTAAATAAATCTCCTTATAAAATTAAAGTGTAAATTCTGCGACATTAATTTTAGTCTCGTAAGACTTGGTTTGCATCAATCGGATCTGATGCGCGCTGCGAAAAGAATCGAATGTAGCTGTATTGTGGCAGTTATGGTGGTGAAACATGTTTTCGACAGGGGAAAAAGTCGGTATTTGGTTGAGAGAGCAAAGCCTTGAGAAATAATTGACAGCCTTAGAGGTAAGTTCTGTTATTTTTTCAGTAAGCTAATCAAAAAGTGTTAAGAGACTAGTGAAATTCTGTTTATTCAATCATTATGAACGTTGTTGTCATAGACTCGTTTCTGTCGATCAAAAGCCATTGGCATTGTAACATGTACTTGTCTTCATCCAATTAAGTCAAGATGACTGACACACAGAATCGGCGTGGGGCAGATTTTGCGTTAGTTAATTGATTGAAGGGGTAGAAACGAACGCTTGTGTGTAATGGAGTCTTCGTTGGATATTTTAGCTCCAACATGTACTCAGTCCAAGTCCAGTTCCAATAGATAATTCTGATGTTTTGGAATACAGCTTGACAAAAATTGACTATTTAATGGTTATCAGAGGAAAAATCTGATTGATGGCACTTTAAAGTTGCAATGGAAGAAGTGCAGAGGATAATACCATTGGCATTACTGTTTTATGTTTGTATGAAGTGTCTTATGTGACAATTTCAATGAACTAGTTTCATGGATTCAGTTGCATTTTGTTTAATTACTGTGACAGTTTAAAAGAGATCTCAGAAATATTGTAATAAATGGCAATATATGGAAAGGAAGTTTAAGTTATAGAACAAAAATGAGAAAATTATCTTGAAACCAATGAGTTGGTTAGTAATAGATCATTATTCACCCAGTCTTCTAGTTATTTCAGCATATAAATGATACTGTCCATACCTAATTAAAATGTAACTATTCGTAATCTAAGTCAAAATGTGTTAGGAGTTTTTCATTGATTTCAGATTCTTAATAGGTAACAGTTCTTATTTTCATTGGTTGTGGTCATAACCATGCAAGTATTTATTAACAATGTGGTCAGTTGTGGCTTGTATACAAGTAGATGATTATTACAACTTTCTGCTTAGTATCCAGTCATCTCATTTTCTCCAAAAAATATAAGCACAAATGATACCACAGTTGCAAGTTGAAGTAAACATTGCTGACTTTATGTTTAGATTTTGCTATGTGCATGTCAAGTTGATAAACATTTGGACAGTACACCATTTTTTGCTATTTATATCATCTCCAAAATATACATAGCACATAATATAGTTGCTGCTTTACACTTCATGCCTAATTTTTATTCACTTGAATAATTTTCATAATGAATGCACTAGTGGTAATTTTATAGTTCATGTGTGCTAGTTTCAATGTGAATCTTATGTTGGCTTTGGATTAAACTTTGTTTTGTTGAGTACTGTACATTTTGTATGTACACATGGGGGGTGGGGTGAAGTTTGAATATGTGTGGGTGGGGATAAGACCAAGCAGTACATACACACCTAATAACAAAAACTTTATTAAAGTTACAATAAAACCTATTTGCCATAGCCAGCAAGAAACAACTGATAGTATTTGCACACTTTCCAATTTGTTTGTAGCCCCTTACCAATTTTAAATGAAAACCATCAAGAAGATAAGTTATAAATAAGTGCAGTACATCATTTTCAATTGGCCAATGAGAGGGCAGTCAATCATTCCATGTACTGCAGTTGCATATTAAGTGGGTCTGATTATGGCCATACAAGTTGTGCGAAAAGGGAGAGAAGTGTCTTCACTGGTATTTGTTTTTTAATAGTACATATATAACTGACAAGTTAATTGTAAGCAACTAGATTAGCCTATGTGCCCTTTTCTGGTTTCCAGGATGGATGATGCATGGCAGTCAGAAAAGTGTCATCTCCATCCAGTATTTGCAATGTACAGTTTTAATATTTTTAGAAATAATGGAAAAACAAAAATGTAACTCCAAAATGTGTGGAATTAGTGAGATTATCAAACACAGTGAATGATCAAATCTGTTGCTTAAAACAGGGACTTGATTATGCAAATATGGAGACCATGTTACTAAAACTCCCTTTTTATTTGAAATGCAGACAAACTGACAGTGTCTGAATGGGGGTACTAAGCAAATATATACATTCGCACTGAGGAGGGGTTAGAAATAAGTCCACCCTGCAATTGGGTGAGGGGGTAAAAAATGGCAGTTTTCAAATGTACTAAATGGACAGCCCCTTATCCTCACCTGGAATAATAACTCTTATTAGGCCAGCAGTGATGATGAGACAAAATAGTTTTAGTCATTTGTTTTTTATATTAACGTTAGGAATGGAATGGCTGCATGAAATTTTTATTATTGTTTTTTACAAAATTATTATACAGTTTATTTTATTTTAGATAGTACAAAATGTTACTGTCAGAAACTGAGTAGGAATTTTGCACCATTTTTGACCATAGAAGTTTGATAATGGGTAATCCTTTGCAGTATTTATTTAATCACTAGACATGTCCTCGCACCAAGCTGTTATATCTCTGGTATGCACACACACACACACACACACACACACACACGAGCTTAAAAGTACTTTACCCCCCCCCCAATCAATGCCAACACGGGCATGGCAATTTATTACTATGCCCTGGTGCTAAATCACTAAATAACCAAGTAGTTTCAGCACTCAACAGTGAAATAGAAGAAATGGTTTTATCTTAGATTCCTAGAAATTTTTATTGATCAGTAGAGTGTGCTTCCCTTTGAAAGACTTTTTTTAAAGTTTCAAAATATAGCTGCTGCTTCTATCATAGCCTAGATGCCATTTTATTGTTGTTTTTTTCAGACAGAAATACTAGAAAAGTTTCAAAATATAGCTGCTGCTTCTATCATAGCCTAGATGCCATTTTATTGTTGTTGTTTTTTTTTTCAGACAGAAATACTAGAAAGTGTCAGTATTGTTATATCAAGCAACATTGTGGTGGACCAATTTGTGACTTTACTACAAACCAACTTCTATTCATGTTGATAAATAAGATACAAAAGATGAACTTAAGGTTACCGAGGAAGAAACTGCCATCAGTGATGCAAGTGCTGCTCTTAAAAAAAAAGACCACCAAAAATAGAGTTCAGTACTTGATGCAGAATGGAGTAATCCAGAAAGTAGCCAACAGGTACAAAGTCAAACAGTAGTTGTTTTATTTAGGTAACATTACTAAATTGTACAAAATATCAAAAATTTTCTTTTTAAGGATTTCCTGTTAAAAATTTTACAATAAAAATTGGTATGTGTATGTATTTCAACAAAAGACTGTATGGTATTACTCTGATCGCACTACCAATCCAATTGGTGAGGGGGTTCATGTTTATAATAGAGGTGTTGACATAGTTTCCTTCAACAGCAGGTAGTTTTAAAAGCCATTCAGCTTGTACATTGACATGTTATGTCACATGTAGATAAATAACAATGAAGAGTGTGTTATTTGTCATATATTTCAATATCTTGTGGGGTCACATTTTGGTATCACAACATGAAAAATAGTTACAACACTAGTAACCAGTACAAAGCACTTACTGATTATGTTCAGGATTTAAGTATGTGTGTCATAGGGGTTATCTCACATAGTTCAAATTTTTAATAATGCTTATCAGTTCTTTTCTTATTATACAGGCATCTACCTCTGTGAGCTGAAGGCATTAAGATGTATGAAAGGGATTTCCTGAAAAATTTGCCAGTTTTAAAAAGACCTTACTTTCAGTTTAGAAATGATGAATCACATAAATTGTCAAGATAAAAAAATGTTGAAAGAAAAAAGGTTTCTTGGTTCCATTGTTATTTCTGTTATCTTTGTTTCAGTAGTTTAAATTACCCAAGTACATGTTCAGAGATGAAATTATGCCATTTATAGATGCCATTTTTGATGTTTATCAAATTTCAGATTTAGCATTTGTCATTGTTGTACATATTAATGTCAAACATGTAACTGAAGTACCAACATGTCATTTATCCAGAACATTCAGTTTTCAAAATCACATTTGCTGCCATGAGCCTGCTGCTATGATCTAGGTACATGTACTTGTATTTGTGATATGTAAGATGGCAAATGTGGATTTAGATACAAGGGTTAGGGTCAACACTGCTTGTGTTAGCTTTTTTTCAGATGGAGTTGTCATGAACAACATCTTTTGTTCAAAGTTTGATGGTTAACTTTACTGGGTCTCAAATTGCAAGTGGTCATTCATATTTTTGACAAACTTGAATTCCTTAAGTGAAGTTTGGACAATTTATTTCTTTATCCTGTTAATAATTGGAACACAGCATTTTAACAGTGATGTAAGAAATCATTTTGGTAATATATTTTGAAATAAAGATGTTAAATTGAATGCTGTTTTGAAGTATTGTTTCGACCATTTCCCAGCCATAAATAATAAGGCATACAGAACCATGCATAATTTTGTAGAATAGATCAGTATATGGTGACCTTGTCTATCACATTTTACATCTACAAACAGGAGTAGAGTGGTTATAGAACAGCATTTAAGGCAGAAGAGTGACTGTCCATGCTAATAGCATTTCAGATGTGCTAAATGTTACAGAAAAAGACGAGTAAAGTAAAATGTAGACATTGTAGCAATCCTGCATGCATGTCATGGTTTTGCAATATACACCTTGGCATGTTAACTACTCTTTACATAGCCCTAACAACTTTTATAAGCACCAGCCATCACTCAAATGTGCCAGTTTTTAACTCTCAGCCAGTAATGCACATACTTAACAAAGCCTAACGCAGGTCTGCTGGTCTGAGGCCACCTGATATTCAGAAGGACCACCACTTTCCTAAAGCTTGGTGGTCTGTGGTGCCTGCAATGTTAGACTGTTGATATTAAAAATATATCTGTCCTATGTTATAGGATCGTATAAATCTTTCTTTAAATTATAAACATGTCAAACATGACAAAAATCAAAAGTGAAATGAAGTTAAAACAAAGATCATGCCTATGCCATTTAATCCAAATTATCATTGTTGTTTGGGCGCCTGCCATAAATTGTCATTTGGGCACATACTTTGTTAATCATATAAGAGCATCTAGCGTTTACGATACTGACTTTTTGTGGTTTCACGTGTTTGAAAAATTTGGAGATTTTTTATTGTGTCAATTGCTGTCGCCCCCCCCCACAAGACAAGAAACTTTAAATACGTGTGTGCGATATAACCAAAAGAGAAAGAAAATTACAAGATAAGTGGAAGCAGGAAGTTCCATGGCTAACCCACAGCAAGAAGAAGGATAAGATGACATTTTCAGTTTGTTTTGCATATAATATTATCGTGAACATTTGTAGTTGGCTGCAGCAACTTTATAATTGATACAATCAGAACCCATGAGCTGAAACGGCAACCCCTGGCTGTTCTGAAAGTGAGGAGTCTGTTATGTTGCTGAATGCGATGCGATGTGGATTTTTAACGTAGCTTTAACAATTTTTCAGTCATATCACTACGATGTCTGCAGTGTGGCAGTTTATTGTGATGTCTAGCACTGTGGCATCATGGCACAGACATGTAACATGATGTCCCACCCAGTCGCATTATCCTGACACCAGGCCGACCAGTCCTAACACTAACCTCTTAATGGTGAGCACCAAGAGAGGCAGCTGTTAGTACCACTTTTCTAAGTCTTTGGTATGACTCGGCCAGGATCGAACACTCTAACAACTAGGCCACCAGAGTGGTCATGTTGCTGAATAAAGCAGCCTTTGAAAAACTACGTGTCATTGTTAGAAATGCTCATTTTTTCGAGACACATTGACGCCCATATACTATTTGAAATTATGTGAGTTGGACAAGGTTTATAAATAGGCAGTACTTACCTGATGGACAAATATTGTCAGAAATTGATCAGGGCTATTGCCCATAATCGTAGGGTCAGAACAGGACCATATCATTTCCTGCAGTCATTTTTTTTTCTGAGTTATTAGTGATTGCTTCACTGACATGTTTAACAAAGAGGCGGAAATTGTATATGTTCTTTCAAGTGAAAGGTAAATGTTATAAAGTTTCATTTTATTCTTTTGAATTTAAACTATTAAACACAAGTTTAAATTAAGATCCATTCAATTTATAATAATGTAAACTCTTAAACCAGTTTAAAATTAGACCCGTTCTAGTTTATTTAATTCTGTTAATTCAGTAATTTAGTATTTCTTCTTAGGTTTAAATTCATTTTTTGGGTATAAAAATTGTACCCAAGGTAGACGGTGAAACCATCAGTCTTGCTATAGCTGGCCTTATGTCAGAGAGATATGGGAATGAATGGATGAAAAAGAATGTTGCAATGGGAACTGATGGTGCGTCTGACAGTGATGTTGATGCTGCTTATGACAATGATGATTATGATAATAAATTCCATGCTCAAGATTTGTCAGCTTTACAAAACAAAGCATATAAATTGATGAATTTAATATAAACTGATAAAATAACAACCTTGTATGCATGTTTTATTTTATTGTATAAATTATACATTGTTTTTCACTAAGTAGATCCATAAACAAAAAGGACCTTATATCAGTCAGAAGGACCACCATTTTTCAAAAGCAGGAAGTCCTGCAGGTTTCCTATTTAAAAAAGTTAGTGTCAAATACTGACATAATTGCATTTTTTACGCTATATCTTGAATGAAATAATATTTAGACTTTGCTTTCTATGAGTCAAATATTTTCCTAATATATCCCACTGCTCCAACAAAAAACTTCTATTGGTGGGTGATTTTGTTGTTAAATTGATTCTATCGGTGGGTCCTGAAAGGCCTAAATCACATCTATGGGTGGCTACCCAGTTTCAAAACTGCCTTCCTCCGGTCCCATGTATTATTTTAATGGAACAGCCCTGAATGGATGGCTTAATAGTGCAACTGATTTACTGTAGTAGTTTTAGGACATAACCTTCTTAAAGCATTTGACACAAATGCTGCATACAAATATGTTGATTTTCTATAGATCTGAAAGATTTGCGTAATTAATTAAAAATATTATCTTCAGATATTTTTTTTAAAATTTAATATAACAGTTCTTAAGATGTTAAGATACACTCTGTTCTGACTGTTTATCTTGTCATTTCAGTCATCACATTTCAGTCCATCATAATTGACAAATATTCTTGATTTCTACTTAACATTGTTCAGTAATGCTCTTACACATGACTCATTCTCTGCTGTAAAACTTTCCTGGACTAATGTTATATTTTCATTCCAATAGTTGGACTTGTCACAAAAGTAATTTCTTTAAAAAATATTAACCATAGTCCTACACTGGAAAGTTTGAGGTAAATTGACATCTGTGTGGTCTGATTAACATGCCTTAGAAGCGTGTGCATAACATTGACAAGTTTTTTTAATGCTAAGCCGATTAGCAGATAAATTAGTTATCAATCCATGGGAAGTCATTTTGGACCAAGAGGACCTGGCATGCGGTCAGTACAGTCATTCACACTAGACAAAGATGAAAAACAGTTGCTTTGCTCACATATCTTTAATCTTTTCCTGAATGAATGTTCCTTCAGTCTGGTAGTTCTTAAATATTTAGTTTCCATCTTCTTTACACATATTTCTAATAATCTTCCTGTTTTAAATAGAGGATTAACTTGGAGAATCACTGAAAAATAGTTTAGGTCAGCATTACTCGTGCACTTCCATAGAGTTCCAGATTTATTTCCAATCAATTAAAACTTCACCTGTCAAAAGTGTCTTTAATACTCAGGGACTGGAATACCAGTAGTTTTTGTGTGTGTGTGTGTGTGTGTGTGTGTGAAGATTTACATCTACGTAACACGTTTTTAAAAAAATCTCTGCTTTATGTTTAGATGAACTTTTAAAAAAAGTTGGAGAGCTATGGTCCATATATGTTCTTATTTCCATCAAGGCAAATTTCATCTCTAAAAAACAAAATCTTACAGTTTTGTAATTAGTTCATGGCGCATTACAATGGACTGATAAGAATTAAAGATGCCCACACCGTCTGTCAATGGAATCGGTGGCCAGCAAGTCTATGAATTAAATGGATTAAAATAGTAATCACCATTTTTTAATTATATAACACTGCCATTTTGTACAGCACTATGATGAACAGATCTTGATGAGTCACTAATTCCTTTGGCTAGCTTAATTGTTACACAGACACACAGAAACTGGTAAATCTATGGAATAATGCATTACACTGAAGGAGCTCATTAGCTTATTATTGTTCATAAAGGAAAGCTGATCTCTAATTATAGGTAACCAGTCAAATATGGAAAACAGATATAGTATTTTTCCCCATTCCCAGGTCAAATGCTTCACTTTGTATGCAAAGTTATGGCTTTGTATACAAGTTTGGGGACAATATTTTGGAGAACAAAAAAGAAAAACCAGTGTAAAAGACATAGATCGAGGAGCCTGTGTTCAGCTTAATAGACAAAATTGCCATGGTTCATTTGGAATCAAACTACAAATGTTATGTTATATCTATATTTTTTGTAACTCCTGGTATGTGATTTTGTTTAATTGTTAAAATTTTTATTTATGGCTCTAAATTATAGTGTTTATCTGTTGCTGGATTTTGTATGTGCATATTAAAGAACATAAAATTGCATATAATCTATAAATAGATGCTTATGTATGAGTTGACAGTTACTAATAATAAAATTAGTAAATATGTTTACAAGATTCAGCCTTTTTCCCATTGGACAGATCAGTCTGGTGGTATCTAAGAAGAATTAAGTTAATTCCTATTGGATGAGTTAGGTCACATGAATTGGGTATTTTGAAATAGAATGAATAGTAAGATCTGTCACATGGGATATATTGCGACATATGATCATAATAGACCCTTGAAAGTGTATATAAGGAGAGAACTGAGCAATTAGATTTCATTCATATTTTGGAGTCATTCTTATATCTTGTGTTGTTGTAACATCAAGTCTGCAGACATGTTTTATGTTGTAGATATTATTTGACATGCAAAACATTTGTTTGGACTATTCCTTTGAAACAGAAAGTGCTCATCATTTTTTTGGACTGTAATATTATTCTGGAACTATTGTGAATTATGCAAAGGAGTTCTGGACAATGCCATTTTGACAACATCACAATTCTTGGCAGACCATTACATTTCTGTTTCTGACATTTATTCGGAACTTTCCATTCTTTTGGACTTAAACTCTTTCAGGATTATATTTGATTCACTTCATAATACTTTAAGTTCCTCCCACATTTTCATTTATAACTTTGATCATTAAATTATTTAGTAAGTTTTACAAAACTTGTTGGTTTTGCTTCATTCAATTACATAGTTTGTGACAATAGAGTCACAACACAAGGCAAGGTGGGTAACTAATTGGTCAGAAAAATGGCATATTCCCAGACAGTGTTGTTTTGGGGGTTTTTTTAAGACTCAAAAAGTGTACTTTGTGGTCTCAAGGAGTGTCAGAGCATGTTATTAAAAGAACCAACATCATTCACTTGAGAATAAGCTATCTTTTTATATAAGCCTCTAACAAATGATTGGAAATTCAGATGTGAATAAAAGAAAATAACTTGTCTGTTTTCTTCAAATAACTTGTCTGTTTTCTTCAAATAACTTGTCTGTTTTCTTCAGAGCATTAAATAACAAAGAAAAAAAATAGTTGGTAGTCTTAGTAATATCAAATATCATCATTATACACATACATGTGTGCAAACACATAAACACAACCACACTGACATTAAATAATAACATACAACAAGTTTATCTTTAAAATCCAGTGTGTGTGTGTGTGTGGTTTAATTAGATGCAGTCATGGCCACTCTCAGTAGTTCAATAGGGAGTTTTTGAAGGTGATGCAAAAGTCATTAGTGTTCATCTTTCTACTCACTAGGGATTGTATGGTACTCTTGTTTAAACTTCCCTGCTGGATTCTCTTGAGTGAATGCTGACCAGAACCGAGTTGTTCTTGACTACCATAATGTTAGCATTGTCAGAACTGTATCTGATTCAATTTGACCACAAGATATGCCTATCTCTGTAGAAAAATGAATATACATCACATTGGGGACTGACCATTTCATTGGGGGAAGGGAGGAGGGGCCATAATATTTTCATGTTTAATTGTGGTTTTACGGGTAATTCAGCAGTAATAAACTGCTATGTCCATTACAGGTGTTAATGTTTTATCAACATGGATCAATTGTGCAAACACAAGCATGTGATTATTATTGCCTCCGAACTGATCTATTTCATGGCTAATGTCATCCTGAAAGCATGTGCTAATTAATAGTTAGTATTTTAACAAGATTAAGATGATGAATAAAGAGAACTAATCTGAATGTTCAGTTCAGCATGTTGAATATATTTCATACCTTGTACAGTTTATGTTGTGCTCATTCGAAGTCATACGGCCAAAATACATGATGTAATTACCAGGAAGGCACATAAACCTTGAGTGCCATGTGATATGTCCCATGTAAACTGTTCATTGTAAATGTGGCTTTTCTACTCAGAATAGAATCAAAACCAAGTAGTACACAAAACTTGTTGCAAAAATTCTTTTGAGTCTAAGACCTTTTGGACAAAAAATATTATAACATTTCTTTGGAGAACATTTAATCATTGCTTCATGCTGCTGGGAAAAAAATTATATGGCATGAAATTTAGTTATGTCCATATATTGATTTGAAATTTTTCTTCGCACCTGATCAACCAAATTACATGTGCTATCTGTGTAGATAAATATTTTGTCACTTTATGCACACCAAAACTAGTAGTTTTTATATTCTTATCCAGTTGACTTAGATTTGGGTTTTTATATTAAAAAATGTGCATTTACTGGAGTCTTACAGTTTTTCATGTTAGCCTGAAAGAAAATGGATAGTATACAAATAATAAATTGTTTGCATGAGGACAGTAAAACCTCACTTGAAGGAAAATTAGAAAGAACATCATAAAAGTACAAAAATTATCCAATAAAATAAACCATGGGACTGGAATAACAGGTTTTTATGCTAAACACCCACAACATAGCAATGCTAGATAGGTTGATAGTCCGATGTCATTTGAACTTGATGAAGTTTTTGCCATTTCCATACACACACAGTAGCAGTTGTTTGAAGTTTGTTTTCATAATATTGCTGTCTGTTTAGCGCTGTTTTTTGTATTCCTCTTTGCTGTCATTAATCCAAATATCCTGATTCTAAAAGATTATTACTTTTATCTTTGTCCAGATAATTTCTGTACTAATGAAAATTATCAAATTTCCCAAATATTTTATCTGGAAAATTAATCTTTCTTATCATGATTTTGTATTGAGAAGCCAAGCAATTATGATGCTAGTAGGAAGTGGTCTAGGTAGGTAAATGATGTTGCATTATATCCTTACCAACAAAGAACATCTGCATTATATTAATTTCATTGTTTTAGTTTGGTGATACTGGTCTAGAAATACTCTAGAAATCCATCTATGAACGTGACCCAGTACTGATAACATTTTGTAAAGATTTTTTTGGACAACTGAATGTATCACCAAAATAACATATAGTACATCAGCTGGTATTCATATTGTCTTTCCTATAAAAAGCTGAAAGATGATATTTATTTTCCTTCAAAAATGCTTTAATTGATCTTGACACTACAAATCCTTGATGTAATGCTGATGATCCTTATTTTAAAGTTTTCCAAAGTGATTAATTTTTTTTTCTGCCAATTGTCTCAAGATGAAAGAATGTTTTTCCTTTATTATTATCTTTAACAAGCTTGTTGTTTGCTTTGTTAGGAATCTGCTTGGTCACGATTTATGGACCATGTCTGCTGTTTTTATTGCCGACTATTGGCATTTAATCCATGTGATGATTAGTGTCATCAAAACAGCTTCATGGCCTGAGGTTTGACTATTCAGTCACCAGTTTCTGAGGATGGGTAAAATATGTTTTAAAATTAAAAAACCCAACATTTTTTGGTTGACATTAAAAAAAAACTATCTTGGTGTCTAGATAATTTTTGTACTTTGACTCTACTATAAGGCCCCCCCCCCCCTTTTTTTTCCGGGCTATAAAAAGCTAATTTCTTTTGACCCTTCAGTAAGTAGGAGTGTACTTTGTGTTAAGTATATCTATATTATGTGTATTATCATTTATGATTATAGTTAGTAAGGGTTATTTAGTTAATATTTTAAATACTAAATTTCTTATCAATGATAAGTTTGCACTTTGAAGACGAGTCATGTATCAAGTGTGTAGATTCATTCA
The DNA here is from genome assembly GCA_016617855.1 of Megalonaias nervosa. Lineage (NCBI taxonomy): Eukaryota > Metazoa > Mollusca > Bivalvia > Unionida > Unionidae > Megalonaias > Megalonaias nervosa. The sequence goes on along the minus strand of JAECUM010020426.1, from coordinate 47,800 downwards.
TAACATTCTAAGATTGAGTTGCACTATTGTTCAAGTAAATTTGACATGATCTGACTAGGACATGGGTTCTTGAAAAGGCCAGGCTGACCTATTTTCTGATTAGATTTTTTTTAAAACAGCTGATCAGTTAACAGACGCGATTATGAATGTGTGATGCTATTTATTGTGTTTTAGTAATCTATATGTAGAGAATTATGACTTAGAATTTGGCATTCTTAGTCGTAAATACCAGCCTTGGAAGTTATTCATTTCGAAGATTCATTTATTTAATTTAGTTATTCTTTGGAATTAAGTGTTTGAAGTACTAAGGTTAATTGGAATAAACACACTCACAATAATAGAAGTGAATTCACTTAAAGACATTTGGATATTTAATAGCTGTTACAGAATTATTTGAATTCATTTAAAGACATTTTGGGATTATATCATAGTGATTCTTCTGTACTGTTGATACATCAGTACATTATAGGACATCATTCAGAATACCTTTAGAACTCATTTAGATTACTTGATGCTTTTGGACTTAAATTGAACATTTAGGAATGTTTAGGATTTCATTTAGCATACTGTTTATTTTCACATTGTATTTTAGGGAAATAAATTATATTTCAGTTATACAAAACTTGTTCTTTTTTCGCTTTTTCTTGTTACTTATTTTAAGACCATAGAGTTGGAACATTTGCAGATTAAATCCGTCTTTTAGAAGTGACCTGCCATTGGTGAGTCAGTGTTGCACTTCGGAAAAATAAACTAGCCAAACTGGATAGATAGATTGACTGATCAATGGACAGGAAAAATAACAGTGAAACCAGTGTGAAAATAAATGTAATTGTATGATCAAGAGGAATGTGTCACAAATTGACAACTTATACTTTTCCTTCTTTGTGTCATGAAATCCCTAATGCTAAACATTTTAAAACCAGTTATGATAAATCCATAAATTCTATTATAGGTTACGTACCGGTATAAAAATGGTTGCATAGAATGATCTGATTTACAATATCATACAAACAATGAAAGTCCACACTTTTGTTATCCATAACATCCTGTATCCATGTCACTGTCCAATATTATCTGGTATAAAGCCCAAGTCATTGTCTAAGTCACTGAATGAAGTTATAAAATCCATCATCATCTGGTTGTTGTAAACATTGTCGGACACAAAAGTCTTCATATTTTCCATCATCAGCATGTGCTTATGTGAAGTCTGAGTTTGGGCTCATTAGGTGACATTTTTGTCTAATAGTCTATGAAATCAGTTGAAGGATGTAATAGTCAGTTGTGTTGCATGATCAAATAAACCTTGTACATACAAGTTTTGTGTTATGAATACTGTAATGAAACTGGACCTTCTAGATATTCTGGATGGGTATAGTGGCAGTATTTTCCATGTACTGCAGACATCTAGAGTTTCAGATACTACCACTAGATTGATCAAACTTTTTTTTTGTTGTGCTTATGATACAACCCCAATTCTGCATGAATCATATTTTCAGTAAAAACATCAGTTTATAAGGTTATATGGTATTCAAAAATTCTAGGGTCCAACGATTTGGGTTAATTATATTAAATATGTCCATTTCACTTGTATCATACAGGAAATATAAAGTAATGTTTGCTGTTCTGTAACTGGTTCTGCAAATATTCAGGACTGATATCATACCCAAAACTCACCCAGAATGAAGAGAATAACAAACACAGACAATAGACAATTAAATAGTCAGGCATGACATATTGCACATTAAGTCTTTGATTACTTTATCCAGTCTAGCTATTCTTATGTATATGTAATTTAATTACTTGTTTGTTAGTTTTAAATTTTTTTTTTTATTTTATTTTATTCCATTACATGTTATTTTAATGATAACTGTCTACTGTTTTTTTTTGTTGTTTTTTTTAGAAATTCATTTCAGTTCTGTTTGACCTGGTAAACAGCCAGCAGTAGAAACACTGTATCTAATTGCTGACCTTGATTTAGAAATCAGTAAGGTTTATAGTAAACAACATTCCCAGAGTAAGAACCATTGATTTTAGCTAAGGCCGTACCTAGCGTACATGATAATCGGCATGTAACATTTTTACGTTGTTCTGGGGAAATTCGGGAATCTGTTTTGCGTCTTAACTTACTGTATAACTCTTTTTTTTTCATAAGAAGTAGCCAGTTGTGCTTTAAACCTTTGAAGCTCAAAGGTGTTTTGTTGTGACCAGTTTGAGTTGAATTTTTATTTTTTGGAATTAGTAATTTATTTACCCTGGAATACAAGTGCTTCTAAATTGATTCTTGGACAAAGACCTTTATTGAAAATTATTCGGAATTCCAAACTGGAATATTATTTTTTGTGATTCAGCAAGGAACTGTTGACACATCAGTACAAAGCTGGCTATCGAAGACGTCATTGCCTTCCGTCTTGAATTTCATTGGGATTTGAACTTTGATTCATTTAGGATTTTTCATTGATAGGACTTAGAGTTTTGAATTCTTGGATTAATTTTGGATTTGATTTGTAAACCATAAGTCCTTTTTCTCATTTTTACCTTGTTTTTCTAGGGAAATAAATTATTTTGTTAAATTTTACAAAGCTTGTTGTTTTCACTCTTGTTACTTTTGTATGAGCCTAGACATGTAACACTATTCATAGGCATATGTACATTACACATATTTACATGATTACATAAATACATGTAATTGACATATTAGTGGATGAAATTATTTGCCAAGCCCAAGTCTCTATGTTAGTTAAAAATATTCTCCCTCTTGGCCTTGGGAGGAACAAGTGACTTCTTCCTAAAATTCTGTCCCCCCTTGATCATTGGAGTTGGAAAATACTTTTATTTGCAGATATGCAGCAATCAACCAAACCGCCTCCTCCATTGTACTTTCATATTTTTTAGGTCAGTTATTAGTTATGGTGGAGTGGAATTTGTGTTTACATTATTTCTCAGGCACTGTGATAGGAAATGTGTTTAGGCCAGTCATCAGGTGGTGTGGTGACGTGTTTATTCCATTGATTTGTCATCCTCCAAAGGTTGAACATTAGTACATGTCAGATGATGCACAGTGAGAAGTTGTATGCTTGTTCTCAGAAAGTATTCCATTGAATATGATGATGTTTCCTTACCTGGTTTTGTATATTGAAAAGACATTATGTACTTTTGCTTTTCAGGTATCAGATATCCCCAATAGAAGCCTGTTTGGCAAGAGTGCACCTGATGTCCTGCAGCTGTTCCAGAACAAACAAAATGATTCCATGGAGATCCATCAAGATTCTGATGAGGAGCAGGACTTCTACTGGTCTGACCAAGATTAGAGCCCTGTTGATAGCTGCATGTCTGGAACAGCCAGAGCTTCCGAGTACAACTGGATTGCAAAAGGAATGAGTTATTCTGTGTGAAAAACAACCCATTGAAAACTGGAAACAGCTTGAACCATGTTGGACAGCCCATATGCAACATTAAATGTTGAATCACCAAGCTCCACCAGTCTGCCAGTAACAGCTGGAAGATAATTACTGCTTTTTCAAGTTCAACACACTGCTTGACAGCATTGCTGAGACACTTGCTACTTATTCGACAGTTCAGCACATGTTTGGATTCCTGTGTTTGTCTAATCTTGAGGCAGAATATTTTACTGATTGTTAGGCACCTAGTATGTGGTTTTCACTTTATTATTTGAATTTATTTAAATTGTTCACTTTCAGTTTTCCAGAAATATTCACTATTGTATGAAAAGCATTAAATATAAAGTATTAAAATTTCAAAGGAAATACCGCAATTTTCTTTAATTTGGAGAAACTTTCGTTAATAATACGCTTGGGTATAACAGTTCTAGTGATTTGTCAGATCCTAAAGGTGCAAGACCCCTAGTGTATCCATATTTAATTCCTGTTGTAGAATGTAACAGGCTTGAATATTATCTGAGTTTGGTTTCCATATTATCCTCAATTCTTGTGAGACAGTTTAATATTGAAGGCATGACTAAATTTAGATTAAGTGAGTTAAGATGTGCCATACCACAGCTAGTGTGACAATGTTTGTTTCCATAAAGAACAGGAATTGTTATTACAGTCTAATTAAGCAAATACGTACCTGAGAAGAATGAAGTGCAACAGTTACCCATGTAATTGTTTTTCATATTGTATAAAATTCCTAGAACATTACCAAGAACAAGAGCAAGTTAGATAAAGTGTTTAGCAAGTTCATTGATATGTCAGGAAAACTGAAGGGGAAGTATGCTGGCTTAGGTATAATTTATTCATTAGTATTGTGAACCCTTGTAACTGATAAATTATGACTGAGTTATTTTTTTAGTCTTCCTTTTAAATCTAAGTTACGCACTCAGAAAGTCTCCTGAAAGAATGAAAACTGATGCTTTGTTATCTTTGTACAGAAGATGTAAACCACTGCTATGTACAGATTTTATTAATGCCTTTACTGCAAACCCACTGCTAAGTAGTTTTTTTTCTTGTACATTTTCTAGCATGTTTCCTGATGCCAAACCTGTTCACAGCTACAGTAGTGTCATCATTGTGCCATTGCTGGCACCTTCATTGACTGTGAAATGTGTTTGCAAGAATAACCCTCTATTTTCATGCTATAATGGTTCACAAACTAAAAGAAAATGATAAGGCTAAAAATAGTATATGTGGTTCTGGTTACCTGACAAACCCTAATTTTTTCCTGCTTGCCCTATATTGGAGTGGGTGGGTTTGGAAACATTTCGGGAGTAAGAAAATTAACAAACGGATGTAGCTATGACTGAAATTCAGGATGCAGATGACGCTTATTTTCTACATTATGCTTCATTTAAATCCGTCAAGACAGTATAAGTTTGTTCCAACCTACCTACCCTAATTTTTTCAGTGTAACCAGAACAACACTTTTTTTTAGGCCTGATAACATTGAAATCTGCTACCTCTGACTTTGCTTCTTGTCATCTTTAATTACTTGTATTGAAGGTTCTTTCTCCTATTGTTTATTCACCTGTTACATTTTGTACCATAAATAAGTAGAGAAAATAACAAAGCTTCACATGATGTCTTAAGTTTTGTCAGACAATTTGTAATGGCTTGTTTCTTCCCTATGGAAAAAACATTGCAAATGAAACTTCTGAAACAAATAATCAGTTACAAAAAAAAATCACTGAAGGTAGTTAGAAATGTATATATTACACCCCGTTTTTCTCCCTCAGAAGGAAATGATCAGAATCACATTTTAAGCATGAAAATAAATTGTAAATACTTACTTAGTTCTACAGTTTTGTCTCCAGCTTTTTCAAAGAAAAGCAAGGGACATAGGGTCCACATTTCCCTTCATTTGTCTGTCTTTTTAATGGCCTATAACCTTACGGTTGTCTACGTTTAAGGAATGATATTTGTTATACTTTTATATCATCACTCAGAGGTGTGTCACATAACACATGTGGGGTGCTATCTTAAGTGTCAAGGTCATGTCTTGGTATTTACCGTATATATTTGTTTATAAGCCAAATAATGTAGGAAAAAATAAAGGCCTGGAAGAAGGGTGGTCAACTTATCTGTGGCCCAGTGTCTAAACTTTACAGTTTTTAAGTCTTTTTGTTGACTACTGTAATGGCTGTAAATCTTGGGACACACAAAAATAATTTGTTCCGTGTCCTAAGACTTATATGTATGTAAAAATAATCATTTTTGGTGTCCTGGCACTTATTTAACTGTTATAAAGTACTCTGATTGATTTTGTTGTTATTTTGCATGTGCATATTTTCTGATTTCTCCAACACGAAATTAAATAAAGATAAATACAGACTATATAATTCACAGACTGGTTGAGTTTACCCGGGAGACCAGGCTGAACTGTAATGTACAGTGCTTACACAGTGCAAATCGTGCATAGTGTCAATTAAATCCTTATTTAGTCCCAAACCTATCAGATGCAGATTTTGCTTTATTCATTGTTTCGACCAAATTGCATTCTTCCAGATAACATTTCAGGTAGTCCTTAATAGCAGTTTCATTTATGTTGAATCACACACTCACGAGTTACTCATTTTCAATGATATAAGCGATCCTACAAACTGAGGTAATATTTATGAAAAGGTACACATGTTTAATAGTACAACATAATCAGTATAACTGTAACATGTTCACGAAGAGGGGTAATAATAATCGCTAAAATTCTCATTGTAAAGCAGCCAAGATCATCATCAATTTATTTTAGTTTTGTGTTTTGGCTGAACAACATCATAACTTTCCACACAAAGGAAAGCTTGGTGTTTCGGCGTCTCCTTTGTTGACAGTTGTCGGATTTGTCCTTTGTTTTCTGACAGCAATACAGGCCAGTTAATCATTAAAACCCTGAAACTGGCTTGTATTTTTACCGGCAACTATTCCAGTACATTGATGTATAATTTCCTTTCATTCCATAATATTAGCACGATTATTGTTGTTTTGTAAAATGGGGTGTAAGACATACCTGTGAACTTTTCAAAAGCCAAGTAGGGAGACTGAATAAAAAAAATAGAGAGATTGGGACCTAAAATCGGGAGGTTTGTTGGGGCATTTTTTGAGCCTTGTTTTCCCTAAATATTGACTGATTTTCCGAGTCCAGTATGCGTGAAATTCGCAAAGGATGCGCTGTTTTTTTTTCTTTCTGTGACATGCCTTGTTTTCCCCCTGAACGTGCTCTATTTTCATATTCAGATAAGCTGTGGCCAAACTGCACAATAGCTAAAGCTTAGTCCTGAATAAACAAGCAAGAAAGCCATCGTGACTAATTAAAAGTTAATCCTTATTGATGCAACTATTTTGTGAAAACAACTGGTCCTCCATAATAATTTAAAGAAACCATGTTTTTCACTACTTTGTGTTATGCAAGCACCAGCAATTGATTGGCAAATAAAGGATGCCCAATTTTGTTGAACTAAAGGTGCCTAAATAGGCAGCCTTACGGTACCGTACATGAAGCAACTATTTTCCCCTTGTTGTATATCCGGCATTATTTCCTTATTGTCAACTCGTAAGGCATTTAGTATCATTTACTATAAAACATATGTATTCTGAATTAGTTTTTTGAGGACACATATGCTGCGTGGTATGTATTTTCATTCCTTCTTTTAATTTAACAATGGTAATTAATGTCTATATATGGTATAAAAATGCCAGGTGCTCACTCGTGTAAGTTTCTTTGGTGGGAATGGTGCTATAGCATATGGAGTTAGATCATTCATAGTGATCATTCTTAAGATTGAAATTGTCAACAATTTTATTGTTGTGGTTTATTTATTTACGTTTTTGTTCTGGTTTATTTTCTGATATTTGTATTGTTGTAGAGTTAAAAAAAGAAATCATAAATTTACGTGAATAATGTTAAACTTAAGATTCTATTTAGTGAAGAAGCCAATTCTTTCTAGCAAAGGAATTATTTTGTCACAACTTATTCCCAGCTGATATAACAGAACATGGCTTCCATGGATTGCATACGATATATTTATTTATGTAGGACTTTTTTGTTTAGGAGAAAAGAAAATCGAAGACATAATGTAATAATCAGGAGTTCTTTGCAGAAATCGGGAGATATGAAATCGGGAGGTAGGCGTGGAATGAACCCAAAAGTTGGGAGTTTTTCTTTTTCCTCCCAGCGTGATAGTTGACAGGTATGGTTTAAGGTCTCTTACATCAAAGCAAACTACAACTCGGCTTTTACGGTATCAGCACAGTTTTCAAAGCGTTATTTCTGAAACTTCATTCTTGTATTTTGGAGATATCATTAAAGTTAAGTGCAGTGGTGCCCATGATTTGACTACCAGGGATGTACTTCATTCAGTGGAATGTACTTCATTCAGCTAGTGTTCAAACCTACAATATACATGCGACAGTGCCATTATGTAAATATGCTCAGTATCCTAATTGCGAGTGTTGAATCAAACTGTATCATTGTTTGTTGTGTTGTCATACTGGGATCATATTTTAATGAATTAGGTATTTATGATTTTCATGGCAAAATAAAATCATAATTTCTGGTGCACTGATATAAAATGTCCAATGCAATAACGCATAAACAAACAATAATCGAGTCAAAAGGGAGAGATAGTGTTACAGCAACCCGCGAATGCTTAATTCTTGTCATCGTTCAATTAAGTTATACCCAAATCTAAATTAGGCAGAAACAATAAGAAAACAGAATATTATATAATTACTTTTCAAACAAGTTTATACCATTTCTTTTTAATAAACATACATGCCAACCCTGAAAGAAGTATACATGTAAATTTTGTTAATGTAAGTTTGCCTAAATGCATTAGAACTTACAGCATGCATCTTATTATGTCTCAGAGTTGTGGGTTGGCTTATACATGGGTCATGCACTTTTTAGTGTTGATACCTATTCAGTATGGGGGGTCGGCTTATACACGAAGGGGCTTGACCACGAGTATATACGGTATGCTTTCCATTTTACCTTCTGCTCTATAACAGAGTGGACCCCCTCTTACACAACCACCCCTTCTGCACCGGGAATGTGGCCGTATAAGACTGGTGGCCTTGCCAGAAGGAGACTATATTTATGAGATGTGTATGTATATGTATGTTTATATAGTTAGAAATCTACATATATCTTAAAGCAGTTAATATCTTCATTTAAAAGTAGCATTAATTACTTAAATGTTCTTCTTGTCTTAAAACCAGACTTATTTCAAGGTCACATAAATTAATAGTTCTTATTCTTAGGCATGAAATATGAGTTTGGTCTTGTTGGCATGCGCATTGCAAAACCATTAAGAAATGTTAAGTAAATCTTGGTACATACATTGTTTTTTATTTAAAATAATTCTCTTTCCATTTACTCCATTTTCCCACCGCTACAGAATATTCTTCTTATCTGTTGTAATGTTATTTATCTGAGTCTCCCCAACATAAAATTTATCATCAGGTGAACTCTCCCCATTGTTGTCATGTCGAATAACTTTTACTTTTCCTTCTGGAGCATTATTTCTCCATTTAGGTGATGACATGCTAAAGTTTTGTAACAATTTATTCCTATACTGTTAATTGTGCAGTATTGCAATTTAATTTAGCAGACAAATCTTTTGTAAATGAAATTTGTTGTTTATCAAGGACATGATACACATACTGTCACGTGATTTTACGGTCTTTGTCTGGTACTCTGTTTTGTTGAAGGTTAATTACACTGTGTGTGTTAATCCACAAAATCTATATTTAGCCTATGCTGCCCATGTTATGAGCTTGACAATTACATACTGTCGTAATCATAAAAAAAAAATCCACAAGAAAAACAAACAAAACAAGCTGGTGTGAAGCCCAAAACTGCTTCAAAACATTGCTGACCTCTAAACGCCAGTGTCAATAATACTAAGCCCTGAGTGGTACATGTACTTTAGGCAGCACTTCTTTGAGCAACAGAAACCCAACATCCAGAAATGACATCGGGAAAGATAATCAGATTACTTACCTTACCGTATGAATTAAATATTGTTTCTGGCCACATATTGATAATAAAATGTGGCTGCTTGTGAGGGCTAAATTTTACATTTTTGCACTATTATGTTGTCTGCTGTTCGCATTAGAGAGGTGGTCTTTCTTGTGGGGTACTTTTGAACACAAACTCGTCAGTGTTAAGGGATTCTGGCTGTAAAAAGTGGTGGGGTCGTTCATGAGGGGACTACGGTGTGTGTGTGTGTGTGTGTGTGTATATATATATATATATATATATATATATATATATATATATACTGTGAACAACCTTGGCCTTCCAATCACATTAATGAAAGGTAAATATTTCAGGTTTCAGTAACATTTGCACATCTGCTTTCCAACTTAAAGCTAAGAGAAATTGATGAAACTTGGTATAATTGTATATTGTCACAAGAAGACATGTTGAATCACATGTTTGGGGTCTTATCAAGGTCATGGGTCAGTATTGAAAGATTTCCTTTGTTTCTGCTTTGTGTAATAAAAAGCTGTTCGAGGTACAGGGATGAACCAGGATACACTTGTGCCTCTTAATTTAATGGCATCTTGTGTATCACAATCAAGATTATATATTCAATGTCAATATTACTGATATTTAATTGTTTTTAAAACTACACTTTCTGCACTTCTCTTCTAATGCCGATTGAGACAGGGCAATGAAACTTGGTTCCTTTTTCTGTCTGTCCAGTGACTTTCATCATGTCATATGGATCATAGATTTCATTATTGTGAACTTTTTTAACCATGGTATATGGGGGCCCAAAATTCACTGAATTTGTTTGCTTGTATAAAAATTATTTTTTTGTATAACAAATAAATTAGGTAGCATTATGCATATAACATCCATTATTATTTCTCAACTGGAATCCTCAGAATTGCATCATAATTTAAGTAAAATCCATTTTTATTCTTTTAGTCTGTTAAGTCACTTGACAGTTGATAACAGTAATACAAACTGTGCATGGCAGTAGCATGCAGTCTGTTCTTGCTTGTGTATAGGAATAGGAATCTCTCCCCTTTGGATGAATTATGAATATACTTTGTAGACTTGATATAAATTGAATAAAAACCTATCTCCTTTGGATTAATTATGTGTTTGTGTTTTTTTATTTTTTAACAATCTGTCATATCACTACGATGTCTGCAGTGTGGCAGTTTATAGTGATGTTTAGCAGTGGGGCATCATGCCCCACCCAGTCACATTATGCTGACAACAGGCCAACCAGTCCTAACACTAAACTCTTAATGTTGAATGCCAAGCAAGGCAACTGCTAGTACCATCTTTATAATTCTTTAGTATGACTTGGTTGGGGTTTGAACCTGCAACCTCTCGTATGAGGCAGATGCTCTAACCACTTAGGACACTAGAGTGGTTAGGATGAATTATGAATACACTTTGTAGACTTGTCAGTGGGGCATTATTTGGAAGTAGGCATCATACCATTTTTTATTCTTCATTTAATGTATGTGCAACATAAAACTTTTTATTTACTAGCAAGTCTTTGTTATGTACAGTTTTGTTTAAAATATGTGTGTGTATACATATATATATATATATATATATGTATGTAAGTGAATATTGCTAAATGTTGGGATCTTTATATTGTATGTGTTTTAGACTTTAGTACATGGCATATGTTTATTGGCTGCCCTTTTTTTTTCAGTTTCTTTTTCCCCAGAAAAAAAACAGCAGTTGAATGACAGACATGTTGCTCACAAAAAAAAACTCTATACTCGATAATCAAAATATGTTAAGCTAATCAGGGCTATTCCAGGAAAACCTTTGGGACCCAGGGAAGGCTCTTTCAATTTGGAATAGTCACCTATAAAGGGAGGTTTAGAATTTTTTTATCATTTTCTTTTGAATTCGTTAAGTAATCATAGTATTCTGGCATGTATTTTTAAAACTGCCTTCCGTTTATGTTAAAATGGAAAAGCCCTCATTATTTTTATAAATCGCAGCCATTTCTTTTTGTTTATGTCAGGAGAGCATGGTCACCGCTTGTGGATGAAATTTAACTGCCAAATACAAGCTAAAAATTCAGTTGTTAACAGAAATTATGTCACAGACAGTGATCGATAGATTTTATTCACAAGTTAGATGAAGTTGGCATTTTGTTGCATCTGAAAATTCCACAAATCCAGTTGTCAGTGGGTTTCCTTCATTTTCTCTTGTAGTATTCAAACAAAATACAAATGTATTCCCTGTAGAATACTTTATGTTCAGTTTGTATACGGTGGTTTCCTTTATGCCACGAGTACCAATATTTGTTGTTTTATTTGTGGATTTGTCCAAGTTTGCATATTTGTATATACATAATATTGTGGATAAACCTCTAGAAATACCCAAAATAAGTACAAAAGAGCAAAAATATGCCATCAGCAAAGTTTGGTCACTTGGAAAGATAAAACAACACTACTTTCAGCACGAGCACACATTTTTTGTCTGTTAGGATCAATTCCTTACACAAGGTTTTCTTCTGAATACTCAAGCTTTATGTTACAGATTTTCTGATCATTTTTATTTGTGTAAGTCTACTTTAAAACAAATTTTTTTAATGATTTTTTTTTATTAAACATTTTTTTTCCGTTTTAAAAACATTTTAAATTAAGTGCCTTTTTGTCATTCTTTTCAATGATGGGATAAGTTAATAAAAATTACAAATTAAATGTCTCGTGGGTCGGTGGTTCTTTCCAGGGTTTTCCTGGATTCTTCCTCCACCATTAATACTGGCTGCCATGTATAGCCTATCGTGTGCTGAAAAATGGCGTTAAACCCCGACAACAACAACAACAACAACAACAAGTTAAATGCATTTTCATGAGGAAAATCAAGAGTTAATTATTTACAATGGCTTTTTGGGAAGTCATGATTTCAGAGACGTACATTTCTTATACTATGTATGGTCTTTAGTTAAGATTGTCTTCCTCTTCATGTTCACCTTGATTGAAAATTATTTCTTTTTATTCCATGTCACATTAAAGATGATATTCTTCCATTGTATTACTTTTCATATTAAAATGTTTGAGGACTCCCAATAAGCAGAACATCTGATTTGCTCGATTAATCAGTGATAATTGCACAAAATGGCATTGTGAAATAAACATACCTTCTTTGTTCTGTTTTCTTCTGAGTAGTGTGATTCAGATATTGACCAGTGACTTATGAAGACATTTTCTAAAATTAAATCTTTATACTGTGGTTCATCATATTTTTTATCATTCCTGTAAGATTTGTCATCTTTGGTACTTGTTATTCCACCTACCTTTGCCTAACACCTTTCCCTCTGCCCAATCTAGTGACCCTCATCCATTCTTCAGATCACTAAAACAATACTTAAAAACCTGAATTTTGTGAACAAAATTATGTCCGTTGTCTGAAGAACACTTGTAAAGTTATTTGATTCGAAAAAAGCGTTCCTTTACCCCGAACTATGCCCCTATTTAATGGTACCCCCACTTGCACACTCCTAAGAGAAAAATATATACCTGGAGCACTGGCACTTTCTGAAATTTCATTTCTGTTAACTTGGGTGTTCAGTTTGAAACATAACCTAAAACGTGATGCATTTTATTAACCATATGATACTGGAGTGCGTTCATGTAGATAATCAACTTATGTGAGTCTAATTCTTTCATTCTTTTAACATTAATTTTTTCATTTGCTTTTTAAATAAAACAAAAAGGCTACAGAGTAAATGATTAGAAAGGGGCAGGTCACTTTTGGCCCATAATCTGATCTCAATGCAACTTGTACAGATAAAACATGCACCTCTCTCCTGCTTGAATATGTATGTGATTTTTTCCAAGACTGCTTTTAATAAAGAATTTTAACAATTGAATTACCTATCGTTTTCTTCTCCATTGTGAAATCAATATTCATGGATTACAGATGTGTAGCTTGAAACGCTCCTATCAGGCATATTGCCAAAAAATATTTATCCTATATTATGCATTTGAATGCAATATGCACAACAGTAAATGATAAAACCTTATAAAACTTCATTTTGGTCTGGAAAAATATATAAATTAAGTATGTATTTCAATTAGGTTTGGTTCATTGCTTCTGATAGCTTTGTTTTCGTTTGCTTGGCGCATGAATATGTTTAACACCATCTTTTTGTCACATTCTTGCCAGAATCACTCCAGAAAAAGACAATTTTTGTATTTGTTGATTGCTTTTCAAAAAAATGGCGTAAATATACGTTGTACATTAATAATGGCAGAATGTTGATTCTGTGTATAGAGATGGACTAAAATATTCAAAATATCAGTGATGGAGGCTGTTTATTTTATGCATCGTTTGGGGGAGAAGTTTAGTTTATATTATTGATAGTTCTGACAAAAATATTCCTTACAACAAAAAAATTGATATACAGTATTTCCATCAATTTTGTGAGAATACAACAGCTGTAAACTATACAGTGTGTGAGGCTCTATAGCAGGGTTTTATTACTTCACCAGCCGAGGATATCAGTTTAGATACATTTATTTTCAATATGATCAGTAGTTTCATATATCAAATGGGTTTTGGAATGGATGGTATGAAAAACAAAAAATACAGTAAGAAGGATTAATAAAAATATATTGGTTCCTTAGTTCCAGTGCACAATGATTCCCATACCCATGATGTTATCACTCAATATCATCTCATTTTTTTTAAAATACATGGTATTTATCCCCTACAGTCCTGTATATTTAGTTGTTAATATAATCAGGAAAGATATCTAGATTTAATTTTTTTATATATAGAAAATCATGCCATAATATTGCATTTATGACCCAGAAGTATTGAAATTCTATATTAAATGACTTTGAAATTAGGGATGGTGTGTTATAAATATACAGATATACAACATGGCATTTTAAACTTTATGAACTTTGTATTCCCAAACCTTTGTACTTAGATAAACTAGGTCATATGGCATCAAGTTTCAAGTTATCATGTTAACATTTCTTCTTGTTGTAAGCATGGAAACATGTAGCAAAACTGAAAAGACATACACCAGTTTTATATTAATGTTTGATCATTTAAACAGAAGAATGTGAAAAATTTCTGGTGTGAAAAATGTCTTCAATGTTTTATACGTGCATCAATATGGAGTTCATGCACAAGAAGAATTTATATACAATCACGTGTCTGTGTACCCCGTTAAGCATGTGGATGCACACACAGACACACAGAGTCCAGGGACATTGAGTCTCTTTAAAAGGGGTTGTTTACTCAAGGAGACTTTTCTACCATTTGTGAGGCCCCCATTTGAACTATTCATTTATTATTCAAGTTGAAAAAATGGAACAGCTGTGGAAAACCATCTCACCCAATTTTGACAATCCACGTATACAACATGCATATGCATTTGCAGTAATAAGATAAAAGAAGACATGTAACATTCAAAATACAGCAACTGAACACCAGCAAAGATGAGAAAGATATACCCCAAATGGTTCCATTCCATCAAGTTTCTTTTTTTGGATATGGCCATTGTTATTCTTTTACCATACACACAAAACAAGAATGGTCATGAGGAAAGTTTTGTTCTGATCAACATCTGGGAACAGTGAAAAGTTTTGTACTGATCAACATCTGGGAACAGATAAACAATAATGAGACGGATGATAACAACTGTAAGCAACCAGCTGAAATGGTATTTAAAAACAAATTGCTTTCAGGATTATTTTTAATCGAATTAAAATCTGTGGATAGATGATACCAGAAAAAAAAGAAACAGAAATAATGTGAAGAACAAACAAATCGCTGAAGGAAAAAATAAAGAAAATATATTTATAAAAATCTGTATTTAAAAAAAATGAAAGCTTCCTAGCACGTCTGAACTGATGATGATCTGGTGAATCATGCACTATACCTCTATGCCACTTGCATACCCTAAACCTTTGATACACAAAATATTATATATAGCTAGTTTGTTACCATGTGGGGTTATTTTGGGTATGATCAATTTCTCTTAAAAATGATGTTATCCCATTTTTAAACAAATATTTCATACATGTCTTTGCATTACAAATAGAGAATAAAATCAAAACACTGCAATATAATCCCTTTCTTTAATAAATACTTCTTCAGTAACTATCCTGCATTATTTTATTTTTGTTCTTATTGTCAGCTGGATACCAAAATCTAGTCTTCAGCAGAGGATTTATCAAGTTATGTATTGAAGCAATTCAACAAATTGGAAAGATGGATTGTATTATTATTTTATCATGCCATTATCTTCTACACCCTATTAGTAAAATATGTCAGCAGCATGTTCTGGTTCATGTCATTTTGATCTGACATCCAATATAAGCACCAACTTGTTATTGCTACTCCTTAAATGGAAAGTCATTTTCGTATCGGTTTTCTCCTACATAAAAATGATATAGATCTGCATTATGACCATTACTCATCTTAGATAACTGGCCATACCAACATTAGATTTTACCAGAAAACTCCTTGTGATACCTAGTTGCTCCTAAATGAAAATGGTGCATCAAGCATCAACTACATCATCTTGAATATCTTGTTCTCCTTATTCCCCCCTCCCCAAGTGGTTGGTCATAATGACATTGGGCTTTTCATCAAAAGGCTTATAGTGATGTCCACTTGGTTCTAAATGAAATTGGTGTCACAATGACAACCAATGTCCAACAAAGCAGCCAATTTCAAAATCTTGTCACTGAAGAATTTAGAGATGGTTTCAACACTCAGCAGCTAAAAGGAAATGTGGTCTTACCTTGAATTAATGGAAATTAATTTCAGCCAGTAAAGCATCAGTCCCTTTAAGAGACTATGTTTGGTATGGGTATAATAATAAAGTGAGTTGTATAGGATCATGTTGTTTAATGATAAATGTATAACAGTAAAAAATGTACAACTGAACCAATGTCAGTGAAGGATGAAATATGGGCAATAGGGACTCACTTTTCTTATCGGGGTTTGTTACTACTGTCAAGATACACACACACACAAAACTATCTGGTCATGAGCCAAATGCAGAAACTTAATCTAAGCCAGTAAAATGTGAAATGTAGGTCACCATGACATTATTCTGTGGTAAGCATGTGGTACTAGCAGAGGTGGATAGTCATCTAGTTTGATGATTGGACAGAGCTTGAGAAATGAACTCAAAACACAAAAACCAGAGTCAACAAGGCATAAAATACAGGTCAAATAACCTACATTTGTCATGAGGGTGTAGTACTTGAGGTATGCATGCACTCACCATGATTCCAGATATAGCAGTATGTATACACTTAAAAAAAAACAAGCCAGGCACAAAAACTTGCATGTAGGTACAAAATTTAGCCTCACCCCCTCCCATTGCCTACTGTCCTAAGGGTTTATTTGATGAATCCAAAATAGGCAATCAGGGACAAGAAGTCATGGGAAATTCCCCCAGAACGCAAATGGAAAATGGATTCTGCTATCTTTGCAGGCAGAATAATGTAGTCCACAGACTAGCACATCAATTTCTGATGATTATATTTTTCTAAAATCCTGGTCAGTAATCATGGCAAACTTTTATAAACAAAACTGAAGAAAAGCCCAGATAGTCTACACAGTAGGAACATGAACTGAAAATTTTAACCAAATATTAAGTGGAATCAGTTTATAGCACCCAAACCTGGGACTCACCTCTTATGAATGTTGCTGTTTATAATTGTGTACTGTAGAAACAGTATCATTAAATGTTGAATTTGAAAGTTTTAAATATAAATAGATCAGTGAGATGTTATTCCCAGCCAGCCATATAAAGATACTGTCAGCTGGTGGCTTGTTGTTATAATAGCAAGAGACATTTATACTGAGCTGCAGGTGATCTAGGAGAGAAGGGTTAAAAAAGTTGTTAAAAATACATTTCAGTGCAATATCAACAGCATCTCAAAGATGTTTTTTTTTTAAAATTGTATGTGGTCACACTACAAGTTTGCCTGAAGTGCCAAGTTTTGGTGTTGAAATACAGCACAGCTTGCTGGATACAGGAACACCACAGAACGGATATATTAAGAATTTCATTAACAGAGTGTGTACGAGTCTCTAATATCTCATTACATTTAACAGTTCTAAACAAACTAATTACCATTTAGTCAGTCAAATTCTCTGAAATAAATAGCATGTTGACTTTCTGACAAACTATATTTTCTTCTCATAGTTGAACTTGTGGCACAGCATAATATTACTTGTTTACCAAACTACATATCATACCATGACCACGGTATCGTGACACTCCTAATTTGATCCATCTTAGTAATTAGGTTTATAATACCAAGATTTATGCATGATAATGAGGTTATCTTGCATCTGACTGGCTTGGCTTGCTTCCGCTTTGGAGAATGCATTGCTGATCTTACTGTGATCAAAGTAAAGAAAACTGTGAAGATCTAGGAACAGTTCCATTATGAATGAGATCCATTGCTATTAATGAGTTAGTCATGTATCTGACTGAACATAAGCAACTCCATTACTGGTATGATCTGGACTCACTGTGGTAAATAGGCTTCTATCATCAAGATGTACAATGAGTTCTACTAGGAGTGTGATCTATGAATATGAATGATGTATTCTTCAATCTTTATAGATAGCTTACAACCTTACATGTGTATATCTGACCCAATAGCTGGTATATCTGACTTGATTGCTGTTTTCAAAACAATAACACTTGTTGGTAGGTACATTTATCACTATAACAGCAGTGCAAAATATATATGTAAATATATTAATTACATAACTTATATGTTAGTGATTGAAAAAGCACAGAAGTTATATAAAAAAAATTCCAAATTGATGTGTCCATATTTAATGTGTAGTCAAAAATAACTCATATATTTTGATGAAAAAATTTGGTGCTACAATAAAAGACCAAGATGTAGAATTTTATTCAGTTAAGTAAAAAAGACAAATCTACTGAACATAATTATGTAAGAATACAGTGTTGTGGCTGTAGTGCTGTACTTCGCATGAAAATTACAGACATTTGAATGAGTAGGAAGAGTTATTTCATTTATAATTTTTATGTTTTACTTGGAGAAAGTGGTGGATGATGGGTAAAGATTAAAACTGTTTCAAACCATTTAAAAATAAAATAAAATCCAACACATTACATTCATTCTGAATATATAGAAGTTTACAAAATATTCAAATTGTAAGTATATATTTACAATTCATGATGGAATTCAAGTAACAATCAGCACACTGCTCATCAATAAGTACTTAATAAGAAGAAAATCACAAAATGTTATAACATGTCACAAATGTTATAACATAATATCACATGGATAAAATGTTATAATAATTGATAGTATCTATTTATGCCACTCCATGCTCCAGCTCTGTGGACTATGTAACCTTTACTAATAAATCAACATTTTGGCTTTCAGGGCTTGAATCAACTACTTTATCACAAATCTGTCTTTATATGAATAAATGTTTAAAGCACAAAACACTACTCTCTGTTGTTTTTGGTTGATTTGTTATACAAGACACTAATCTCTCTGTTGATTTGTTACACAAGACACTATTTAGGATGACACATATGCATAATAAACTGAATTAAACTATACAAATGAGACACATTTTTATGACAATATCATAAACATACACAAATTTCAATTATCCCACATTTACGGAATGAAACAACATAAAACAATTAACTACTAAGTGCAAAGATTTCTTTCTACAATTCATCCTTTCTTTCAATATTCAAAAGCTCCACATCAAAGATTAGTGTTGCTCCACCTGAAAAGAGAGATAATTCTTAATCAAGACTGGAAGCCTTGGAGTTTTTTCTCTATTCAGAACAGTGGGTCAAAGCAGTATCAGTCTGCACTTTCAACTGAACCTTTTAATCTATCTTCTTAACACATTACCTAATCATAACATGTTGGAAGAACTGCTATGTCCACTACCTCTCATACTGAGCCCTCTCTAGCAAGACAAGAGTAGTGCTAAAAGGTTGTCCGTTGTCCAGAAAAAGGAAGTCTTTTGAGAGTAGTCTCCCTTTCAGCATAGGGATTGGAATGAAAACACTGCAAACACCAGATACTACTTCTAATAATGCCAAAGCACATGCTTTTATGAGGACTTGCAAATTCAGATTTGTGTGCCTTTCCATTGTTGCGGCAAATTCTTGGTGTTTCCTTTCTTCAGGGATGTATACTCCACTTGTTTTCTTTCTTTCTCTGCTCCACTTCATTTCTGACAAATATTTATCACTGCATTTGTTGACTTTGTCTTGCAATAATTCAGTCAGTGCCATCTTAACTACACTTATGGTGGTCCTTAGTACTTACAAGTCAATTCAGTGCTGGACCCTTTTTTGGTTGTTTTTAATCTTGCCAATAATTAGCTCACCTTTTACATCAGTTCCTCTACAGCTTGGGAAACAGTGCATTTTATTAAATTTACATTAGTCTTGGGGCCCTACATTGGTGTTGGGGAAGAGTGGTCTAAAGAGCTTGTCTTTACTGATCACTACCATCTCACCTTTGAGGACTGCATGAAGGATAAAGTCCATGCTTATCTAAGATGCATGTGAAATCAATTCAAAGTATAGTTATGTAAAGACTCTCCGAATGAAGATGTAGCAATATCCACTTTTTAACACTGATGAAAACATTTTTTTTTACCCCATCCATTTCATAAGCCTGACTACATGATAAGAAACTGAAACTTTTGTTCTCATTTGTTCAACCTCAAGAAACATCCTACAAAATTTCCTGATTGTAGCAGATGGAGTTCACCCTGACCACCATCACAACCCAACCCCCATGGCTGCAATGAAGTCCTGAAGCATTTCCTGCCCCATGATGCTCCAAGTAAGAAGGTCTTGGTCTTCTTATGGACCTTGGATTTTAGGATTTGGGGATTCATCTTGCTTTGTGTGTCATTTGGAAATTGGAGCTTGTATTTTAGGATTTTAGGATTTGGGGATTCATCTTACTTTGTGTGTCATTTGGTGGGTACCTAAGCTTACTCTGCACCGAACAGCTTGGATTGTGATCACATTCAACTCTATACATAGATAAATAAATTAATTGAGGAATGGAAAGTAACCTGTTATAAGGTTTATTTGGAATCACAGGTTAGGGGTATGCAAAACTGTTCCCTATGCAGAAAAATATGATTGTTAGAGGACAAGTTTTATAAATTTTATCGAAACAAGTATTTTAACAAAAATAACAAAATGCTGCACAATAGGACTGTAATGAATGATTTGTAATGTAAACAAAAGGAAGGTTAAAAAATAGGAATATAACAAATAACAATCCAAGCTGATAATGATTTCATTGCACAATACCAATTAATTCTAATAATCTTGTGGATGAAGTTTTTAGTGCTGCATTGTCCTTAGGACACTTCCGTGGGATCTGCTAATACTGCAATGTAGCATTTAGTCTGAACAACTAAAATTGTCATTGATACCCATTAATAAATGTATCTTTACATATTTAATTATGTGCAAGAAAAAGATTTGCTTTAAGAACATATATCTTGCAGAAACCATAGTTTATAAATTTACTTGCAGAGAATTACAGCTAAACACCACATCTGAAGTTTTTAAATATTCTGAAGTAAGTTTCATAGGTTTGGTTACAGTTTCATGTACAGCCACATCAAAACATTTGTCATTTGTATGCTCACATGTATTGTGCATTATATATTCGGAGCCATTATCACAAATTATCTTAAAGGTATATTTTCTATCATCTTTTGCTTTTAAATTACAAAAAATAATTTAACGAAAGTAATAACCCAATATGCTACCCTCCTGGAACACTTCCAAATCTGAATTGCCAACAGCAAATAAATCCATGGCCTTAAAAAAAAAATGCCAAAAACTTTGGAAGTTGATCCTGCCTGATCATATGGGGAGAATTAATTTAACAACCTTCTGGTCGCAAGTCCAACACCTAAACCACCAAGCAATCTGCAGCTCTCTTGGATGTACATCTAAATGGTTAGGACAGACTCAGGAATCCATGCTGATTGCACAGATCCCCACCCCCACACCTAAACCAAGTGTACAGATCTCCACCCCCACACCTAAACCAAGCCTATATACTTTGGGGCTATAAACAATTTCAAAGTTATGAATCAGGGGCTAGTCCCTAGGGGTAGGATAAGGTCCAGGCGACAATGCTGGTTGTATAATTTGTGTTCACATAGAGAAAGTGATCTGATACATATAGTTATGGGAAAATTTTAAACAATGCCAACATTAATAGACAACGTAGCATCTATGTGCTCGAAACTTTCATTCCTCTTTACAGTTTCAACACATACACAAGTCTGAATTTACAAGCTGACATTATGTCCACTACCCAAGGGAGCAACATTAGGCACACTTGTGCCCTGTGATTGTATATAGTCTTAGAAATGCATTCAGATTTTGTGCTAATTCCTATCAATTATTTATTTGATTAACACTCATTTGAAAATAAAGTAAACTGCATTTACTTAAGTCTGGTTTTTCTGTTTTCAAGTCTCAAAGGGAAATAACTATAGATTTCTGTATACTGTTCTATTAAAAGTGCACTTTACTGAAATAGCAAATGCATAAAACGAAATCAACTGAACCGAATTTGTGATAAAATATAACTGCACTAAGTGTAAAAATATAGCAGTCGAGTAGTTGTGAGCAAACTTTATTTCTTTTCCATTTTTTTTTTCAAATAAAGATTTTACAGAATCAAGCACATTATTGGCATTCATTTTTTTTACATCTGCCTTGACAAGAATGACATCACAACTTGCAAGGGGTCAAATATTGTCTTAGTGTAAAGAGTCTGATCCTGGATTTTATTATGCAAAAGGTCTTTCAAATGTGGCAATTTATCAACAGGTTAAAATTAATCAAAATCAATTTTCAAATCCAATCATGAAATGCACTTGTATTTTTGCTCCTTTTACTGTTATCATTCATTTGTCCAGTCTTCTGCATTTCGCATTTGTGTTCTTCATTGTCTTCAAAATGCATTCCTCATCGGATTCAAATTTGTCTTCCAGTTCCTTTTGCTTGTGCTTATTCTGCATTTGTATGTGTCAATTCTGCATTACATTTTCATTTCAGCCACTGCATAACTGTATAATTAAGTTCAAGTTTGAAACACATTTTTTATACTAAGATTTATCTGCACAGTGTACTTCAACATTTTTAAATCTGATTCCTGCACACAACAGTACATATGTTCTGTAAAAGTAATATATTCCTTGGTAAAAAAGAAAAAAAGACCACAATGAGGAAGCCTTCTAGCTGCAGTTCATTATTTCTGCATTTGTTTGTCTATCTGTCTTTTCTTTCAAACTTTCTATCAGTTCAAATCTTTCTATTCTTGTATGATCTGTTATGATCTTACCATCTGTTCAAATCTCTATTCTTGTATGATATGTTATGATTATGCTCTGTGGAGTACACAAGATCTAAAAATGTATACAATTTTGATTAGAACTATTTCTTGTAATGAAAAATCTAATCCAGTTTTGATGATTGGACTGATAAAACTAATTTTGCAAATCTGCATAAATTCTGTTTTGGTGACAAATTAACACACAAAAAGGCAGACAAATAAACATAGGATGTGATGGACTTTGTCTACAGTTTTAGGTCAACGAAAGTATCAGATGCTGTGTAGCGGGGACCCTACAGGAACCTCAACCACTTTAATAGTTCATCCTACCATTTCTCCATTCCACACCAGCCTGCTGTGGTTTTTCTTATCACCCTTTGTATTTGGCGACAATGTTAGGTGGGTGGGGTGGGTGAAGGTCAATGATATAAGAAACAACCTGTGTCTTTAAGTATTGATCAATATTCTTGGACTATTCAACACAATAAGCACCATACCTGGACAAGTTAGTACCTTGCCAAGTTTACACAGATGTCATGAATGGAAACGAAGGCCTATAATACCTGGTATTTTTGGTGGAGATCCCCTATCTCCATATCCCATGTCTGAGGGAATCACCAGCTTTCTCTTCTCACTGACACACATGCTGAAGAAAAAAACAGAAATATGGCCATTTTACACAAATGTAAACCATATGGCTATTCCATCTGAAAACTAATGACACCAATACATAAAATATAAGCTACAGTAACCTATCTGCTTTAAAGAGGTCTATATATATGGATATGCATTTTCTTAATCATGTTTACAGACTGTGCCTTGAATAGCCTGATAATCTTAATATTAAATTATGTTAAATTACACATGTGTGTAGATACAACATCACAACAGTATACACTTACCTGTCTTAAAAGTGGCAAACAATAAACAGCAACTTGATTCAAATTAGATATTAAGCATTCAAGGAGAAAATCTACATGCAAATTACAAGAAAATGTGAAAAATCTAAGACAAGAACAATATACACTTACTTAAGCAAACCTTGATCCCATCCCTTAATAACTTGGCCAGATCCCAGGGTAAATACAAAAGGATCATTCCGTGTTAAGCTGCTGTCAAACTCAGTACCATCTTCCAATTTACCCTTAAAAAAAAATTGATAGATTTCAACCTCTCATCTTGCTGACACCAAAATCAAGAAAATAATACATGTATACTAGACTTTGCATTTGTACTGTCCTGAAAATTGAGTTCTCCATGCAAGACAGATATGAATGCTGACAATCAACTTTTCACAGCAACTTGAAAAACCCTTGTACAATGGTACCAAACGCCCTTGTACACTGTTGCGAAAAGCCTTTATACATTGGTACCAAATGGCCTTGTACACTGAAACCAAAAGGCCTTGTACAGAACACTGGTACCAAAAGACCTTGTACAGAACACTGGTACTAAAAGACCTTGTACATTAATACCAAAAGGCAATGGAAATTGATCAAGCCTTAAAAATGAAAAGTGTTCTTACACAAAAAAGTCTCTATCATTCAGACAGATCATAGCTGCATATGAAGTGTACATGGACAGAAGTCAGTTACATATTTAGGTGATAGAAAAGTTCTCAGTCATTAAAAATATGAAGATTTCAATAAACTACTCCACAATGTAAAACCAAAACTACTGAACACAATTAATTCTTCACAGCAAATGACACATAGGGACAACAAGGCTGATATGTTTACAAAGCTTTATTAATAAATCAAAATGGTGTTTGAATTATGTTCAAGAAACTCAAGTGTGACTGACGAATGGATGGATGGACTGATGGAATCCACTTCTATATCCACTGCCAACTATATTGGACAGGTAAGATATGGGGTAAACATTGGGCCAGTAATTTACAAAATTTTGGTACGTGATATTTGAGAAAACATACTTGAATTTCTCTGCTAAGTTTTTCATGCAACTTAAGAATCACAAAGTTAAAACATCTTTCCATGCACCAAAAGGAGCAAAATCAAAAGAATAAGAACTGGATGCATAACAAATGGTCTTCATGATAAGGGCCTTAAAATGATGAATTTGTAAAACCCAAGTCAGCAGATGAGTATTCAGGGTCCATAACTCCATGCAATACTGGAATCTCAATTCCTTCAAGATCTTGTCCATACAAAGAAGCATTATAATTTTTCTTGATTTCTAATGCTCCTTCATAAGTTATGATGCTGGTCAGAAATGAATAATATAATATTCAAATTGGAACCATTTTTTTCTTTTTAGAATAGAAAACTGGTACTAAAGTATTTGTGGGTCTACTTAATGAGTTTGGCTGCATTTGTTACAAGAAACAAACAAGAAAAAAAATGTAAGCAGTGCAATGCTGAATTAGTTTACTGATTAAAACCTGATAAATCACCTGAAATTGAAACTCTTACTCACAAGGTGATCTCAATGCCTAAATTATGAATTGTCACACTGCACACAACATCGCTATGTCCATTCATTTTTGTTCAGGCAATCTTGAAATTTAGCACTTTGTATCCTTGTCATTGAGTAATCCTAGAACTCTGGCATTTATTTAAAATTTATAAATTTTTTTAAAATTAATTTAATTTATAATTAAAAAGTGCCGTATTTGGGTGACATGCATGTTTAAATGGAACAGCCCGTATCAAGTTTCAACCCTTCTTTACCTCTGCATATAGTGTATTCAGCACTAAAGAAACATTTAAGGTCATACTGAATGTGAAGATGAAAATAGCACATATTCATTTGACTTTCCTTCAGATATCCTCACAAATTTACTCAAGACCCCTAAAATGTCATTTAATTTAATTATATATTTGATGACAAGAGTTCTCAATGCTACTTGGTGGCAGGTAGGGATGTCAATAAAGACACATAATATTTTAATCCTATATGAAATCACTAAAGAAATGTTTGAAATAGGAAAATTAGGTATGCATTTCAGCTCCATTATTCTGTCAAACCATCAGGTCTGGCAGTCAGAGGGAAATGCAAATGATAATATCGAGTGTTGATTAAACCAGTTCATTGCCTCAACTGCATGCCAAATCTGACTGAAATTCAACCATCCCTGGTAAAGATAGGTTACAGAGACAAAAAATAAAGAGGACTAGCAATCTGAATGATGACAGAAAAATCAAACATTTTTGACAATCTCAACTACATGAAACTTCATATAAAAGTTTGTAAAAAGCCAATACTTCCCATTAAAGATATCATGCCAAAATTTGAAGGGCACATTGATACACTAATATGCATCTCAAGAGAGAGATAGACTGAGAGAAAAAAGTGGTTACTTTATGGGTCCTCATAATTCCTTGATCAGATCCCTAATTATTCTTGTTACCATACACTTTAAAGGAAAACAAACTGCCTGTGACCGACCAATTTTTATTAGACATAAAGGAGTATAAATTTCAGCATTCACTTAAGTTTTTAACTCTTAGCACTTTTGTAAAGAATAATTTCTCTTTTTCATTCCCTCAACTGACAAACAACTAACTGCAAAGGATGCTGCCGTTATCTGTAAGCTCTTTATCTGTGAAAGCAGTAATTATCCATACTATGACACTGTCTAGTCATTTCTGGCATGCAACAAGATGACAATTTATAGTGACTGAAATTTGTGGGGAAAGTTTGGATTTAACTTAGATATAATTTGATTGTATATAACACAGCTTGCTAGTCTCCTAATAAAAATTGGAGTTTAAAAAATGAATCACTTACAGTTATATTGTTATTGTGAAAAGGTGGAAGGTTATCAGAACAGGCTGCACATGTCTGACAGCACCATGGAGAGCTTTCTTGTGCATTTCCATAATCTGTATTCATCTTCACTTACATAATGCAACATTGTTGCTCTGTGCGATTTTGTTAATAAATCCAATGTGAACTTTATGGCAACAGCAAACTGGTCAACCATTGAATCATGAGAAACTTAGTGATGTTAAAACTGTATCCATTGTGGCAATTTTCATACCCTTGGCTATCAAGCTTAATGTTTGAAATAAACTGGCCACATCATAAAACTGCTCAGTGGAATTGAATGAAATTATGGTATGTATTTACATTTATTTTAAATATTCATTCAAGATTAATTAAAAAATAAGAATTAATTTTCCTTTAATCAACAATGACATAAATTTGCTATTCCCACTCTTTGATATTTCCACTTGTGTCACTTACCGTATAGTGCATGCTAAGCACATCTCCTTTCCTGGATTTTATTTTGCACTGTTCCGGATCCACCCTTTTCTTAATGCCAATCTGCAATTTCTTGACCTTCTTCTCATCATCATCTGACCTAGTGAGGCAGATTAACCCCATGAAGATCACAACTATGCACACACCATTAGACCTCATCCTGCACAGATCTGAAAGACAATGCATTCAGGTTACTTGCTTTCATTAGACAGAAATCTGTGAACTAGAAATCATATCATATTCTCTTGAATAAAAGTTCTTGTTGTTGAGTTTAATGCCATTTTTCAGCACATGATAGGCTATACAAGGCGGCCAGTATAACTGGTAGAGGAAGAACCCAAGAACCAACTACTCACAGGAAGATGATGGCGAACTTTCTCACAAATCCATACTGGCCAAGACCAAGAATTGAACCCATGTTGACAGAGGTGAGATGGCAGTAATTAGTCAAGATGAACACTTTAGACCACTTAGTCACCAGGGACCCTCTGATATATAAGAACATAACACTGAAAAACTGTTGCACTCATCCAACCAGGGTCTATTCCTGGATATATGATTACAGAATTCATGCCAAAAATCAACTATAACACTTGCTTGTCATATTTCCAAGCCCCATCTTATTTACTTTGTGAAATTTCCTGTTTTTCAAAAATTATTCATTTTTCACTGAGAGGGAATTTGCCCCCAATTCTCAGTTCTAGAGTAGAGCCTGAGTATCATCAAAGAGCCATAACCTAGATCTGATGTGAAAGGACATGTTGGCAAATTAGTCTACAATGTTAACTGGTGTATGGTAGTCAGTATCTATGGTCAGAATTACAAATGGTTTAGTAAACGAAGGCATACACAAAACAATGTGCAAGACTAAACAAGCAACCCAGTAAGATGCTAACTGCTATTCATTAGCTTGATTCATTGAACTTGCTGTTATTAAATTTTCCATCTGAATAAATGCATCCTTATTAGCAACATTTTTCATTACCGAGATTCACTGAATCTATAGATCTCTAAGGCTATACTTATGAACAAAGTTAAAAGTCTAATGCATAAGCAAGATAATTTTTTATGGAAGAATGGTAAGCAGGGGTACTTTCTACAAATGACCATTTCCATCAAATATGTATGATAAGATTTGGCCTTAAATAACATCTAATATAAAATTAACTATCACAAAATCAATTTCTGAGATTCAAGCCAAATGAGAATAAGTTCCATATGCATTAAAATTTGTGTTATGTATATTTAATTTGCACTGTTTGTTAGGGTTTTTTTTTTATTCACTATAATAATAGTAATAATAATAATGTTTTATTTACAGAGGGTGACTCATTAGTCAAGGACTATTCTCCTGAGGCCCTCTTAAGGAGAGTATGATAGCAATAATTACTGTTTATTTTAACATGTTTAGTATTAAAATACTAAATTCCATTATCTATCAGAAACACATACATGCTCATGATATCTCCTATTAAATACTGTAATATTTTCAGTAGATTTTACATGTAGTGGAAGCTTGTTCCACAGAACTGTACTAGAGTATTGGAAGCTATTTTTAAATTGCTCTGTTCTTAGTTTTGGTGCTAGAATGTTTCCATGTAATATTGATCTCAACTGGTATTGTGTTGAAAAAGGCCTGAATAAGTCCTGAAGATACTCTGGTGCAGTTCCATGTTGACATTTATATAAAAGAACGGCCTTGTGAAAATCTATCCTGTCATATATTGTGAACCATTTGAGTTCTGTAAACAATGCTTTTGAGGGATGATCAACAGATGCATCTAAAAATACGAGTGCTGCTCGTTTCTGAAGTTTAAAAATCCCGTCAAGCTCAGATTTTGCACAGTTTCCCCATACATTTGAACAATAATCCATTGTTGGAAGAATATATGACTTGTACAGATTGCGAATTTCCATAGGTAAATATTTCTCGATTCTGCCGAGTAGGGCAATTTTGGGTGAGAGTGTTTACAAAGCTTATCAATATGGTCGTCCCATAATAAATTAATATCTACGGACACACCTACAAACTTTTCATGTTTGACATTTTCTAATGGATATTTATTGCAAGAGACAGTTCTGGGTTCCCCGACTTGTGTAGCTTTTGTGATGTCCCCAAAATCATACATTTTGTTTTACCTTCATTAATTACCATCCTATTTTGTTGTGCCCAGTTTTGGACTCTAACAAAATCTGAGTTTAATCTCACTTGGATAACTTCAGTATCAGAACTAGATGTATACAAGTTTGCATTGTCTGCAAACAAATCTGTATTTGTGGATTCATTATTTAATGGTAGATCATTGATAAAGATAAGGAAGAGGAGAGGTCCTAAAACCGAGCCTTGAGGGACCCCTGAATGAATAGTGTGAGTTTGAGAGCTAATATTGCCAATGCTTACTTGTTGAGACCTTTGGTTTAGGTATGATCTAAACCAGTTTAAAGAAGGATTGTCAAACCTGTAACAGTTCAACTTTTGCAGCAAAATTTCATGATCAACAAGATCAAAAGTTTTCTTGAAGTTAAGGAAAACAATCCCATTCATATGTCCATTATCCATTTCTTCAGCCAAAGATCAATTAATTTGGTAAGTTCTGTTTGGCATGAGTGGTACTTTCTAAATCCTCATTGCGCTTTATGAAATAGAGAGTATGTTTCCCAAAATTTATAGACCTGAATGGCTACATGCTTTTCAAATAATTTTGACAATACAGGTAGAATTGATATTGGTCTGTAATTCCCTGGATCCTCCTTTTCTCCTTTCTTAAAGATAGGTGTAACCTTTGCACATTTCAGTGTTTCTGGAAAATTACCACTCATTATACTTAAGTTTATGATATGTGTTATGACTTTGTTATTACTGGTGCAGCAATTTTAAGAATTCGTGGACCAATACCAGCCAATCAAGAGGATTTATTAATATTCACCTTAATTAGCATATCAAAGACATCAGCTTCACTAACATTAGCTATTGAAAAATAATTATCATCAGGAATTTTAGCTCTTATAAATGATAGAAGAGCATCAAGTTCAATTGGGATGTTAGTTTGGTTCTGAATACTGTTACTGGAGATGCTTATGAAGAAACTGCTGAACATTTCCACAATGTCTTGTACCGATGTTGTTATATCATTTTGCTTAAGTCTAGGGGGAAAACAACTATTCATGAGTGGGTTCAGCTCTTTTAGATGCTTCCACAATGTCTTGTTACTCTTTCATCAATAGCCTATTTATAGTAGTTCTCTTGTGCCTTATCTATCAGGTGCTTAGCTTTATTCCTCCACTTTCTACAGCTTTCATGTCTTTTTTTCTTGTGGAAATTATCTCATGGGTGCCTAGCCTCATTGATCTCAAGGGTAATCCACTTGGGTGTAATTTGGTGTTTAACCCTTTCTAATTGGGACATGTTTGTCTAAGGCGGCACTGAACATCCAATACCATTTATCTAAGGCAGTGTTGACATCAGCTATATTGCTGACTGATTGGAAGGGTTTGCAGACTAAATCATTTAAGAACATTTCCTCATCAAACTGTTTAAAGTCCCTGTATTGTATTTCAATGTGTTGACCATTTTTTGATGATTTCGGAACATGTTAAGTTATACAGACTGGGTAGTGGTCACTACTGCGTACACTGGCACATTAATTTCACTTACATTTTCAGGTTTATTAGTACAGACATGAAAAATGATACCCGACATATTTTTGATTTGTGAGATTTTGTCTAAATTTTTATGCAGCACAGGACAAAATAAACTACACTTTAACTGTGGGGGAAACACAGAATAAAGTGCAACTCAGTTTAAAAATTTACATTAAAAACTAGGTACTTCACCTGACAAGGTAGATTCTGTACTTAATCCAAAAAGAAAAGCAGAATGCATATACATGTACTGTAATTTCCCTTGCACTGAATTTTAAAATTATTCTCTAAAATATAAACCATTAATTTTACATATGCCATTACTCCTAGTAAACCATGTCTATACTCACAGTAAGCCATGTCTATACTCACAGTAAGCCATGTCAATACTCACAGTAAGCCATGTCTATACTCACAGTAAGCCATGTCTATACTCACAGTAAGCCATGTCAATACTTGTAATAAGACATGCCAATGCTCATAGTAATAGTAAGACATACCATTACTCCTAGAAAGACATGTCAATACTCATAATAAGGTATGTCAATACTTGTAGGATAACATGCCATTACTCATAGCAACACATGTCAATACTCACAAAGTACAGCCCACATAAATTTTAGGAATCCCACATGTCACAGTGGGGGGACTTAATCCCCTTCACTTTGGCTCCATGACAGACCAATAAATACCTACAAATCACTGTCCATAGTGCATAGACTTTGCTCACTGACATTTTACGAGCCAATAAATGAAAACCACCCATGCACTGAGACATCAATCACATATATAGACAATAAAAAATAATTTCAGAAGTCTTTTATATTCAGTAGATTTATAAAATGTTGATAGATTTCTTTTGTTGTAAGTTAATGCTTTTACTTTATTTAAAAAAATCTGAACAATCTTATGAACGACCAGCTTAGAGACACATCTTGTCTTTAACAGTGTCAATTTATCCTACTGTTTAAACATGAAAAGTAATCCTCGGAGGAATGTACAATTATATTCCTGATGACAGCCATTTTTAGTTTGAAGAAAACTATCAAAGAACAAAACAGAAAACACCAAATTTACACTTAAATGTGAATCACATGTTTAGTCCTTAAATAGTAATGAACCAGTCACAAGGCTGAATATACTCACATACATAACGAGGAAAGTTCAATTCTGACTGCAAGTGTACTGTAACGGACTGGTCATTTAATTTATAAGGCTAAATTGTTCTCTCTGATGGAGGGTATTTTTTTATTCTGTCAATCGTCAGAAAATAAACTTTTTCAATTAAAATGGCATAGTGGCCCTTTTAATATTATAAATTAGAACAAGACATTAGTTTTCAAGCATTTACCCTCCCCCCAGAAACTTAAATGGCCTCTCCCTAGTAAAGACTTGACTCAGCAGATGTTCAGCAGAAATCAAGGTAGTGACTATTGTAAACACAGTTATAAAATGTTAGCATCTGAAGACGAAGTTGATTTAAGCTTGGGAATGGTGCATTTCTAACACACGAAGCCATCCGACTTGGCATGTTGTACATAACAGCTCAATTTATGGTCCTGTCATTAGCAACTGAATTTTTGTAATTGTTTATAAATATTCTGAAATCAGTGAATCGTTGAAATGAACAAGAATGTGAAAAATTTTAAATTCTCAGATGTTGAGATTTTCATTTCCAACAAATGTAAAGCATTTTGCATAGATGTCTCCACATATATCACAAATTATGTAAATGAGAACTAGTGAGTGGATAGTCAGAGTTTCCTCTGATCCTTACCACTCCATTTTCAATATTTGAACATTTAAGTCAGAGCAAACTTAGCCTAATGCATGGGGTAACTATCAGAACTTGTGTGATATTGTTTTACTTAAATCAGGAATGAATGTGATTTTGTTGTAAAAATTTTGGGACGTTTATCTTTCGTTTTTTCCACTGCAGGAAGTGCAATATCACTGACTTTCATATGATAATTAACAAAGTATATTGTGTGAACTGCAACAGAAATAAGGAAATGAATGTGCATGTTCATTCCAATAATATAATATTGAGAAACAATAATAAGATTTGTTGCACAAAAAAGTTCGAGATAGATCTACTAGCAGTTTCTTACACTTGTATTTTGCTTTAAGTAAAGGATTCTGCAGGATGCAGTAGAAACCACTAAACCAATTCAAGATAAATGAAGAGGCCAAACTTCCTTTTCTTAACCAGTTCTACTACATATACGTGATAAATGAGATCAATACAGTTGTTTCCACTTTAATTTAAAGAAATGCAACTGGTGATGAATGATAGAATAAGGAATACTATGGTCAGAAGCAACAATTCTATCATTCATCACCAGTTGCATTTCTTTTAAGTAAAACAGGATATGGCATAGTGTCCATTTTACAAATCAGAACAATACATTTGTTTTCAAGCCAAAATCACGCCACTTTAGAAACTTAAATGGTTACTTCTTAATAAAGACTTGGCTTCAGCAGATGTTTACAAATTTTCAAGGCAGAGACCATTTGTAAACACCATTATCATATGCTAGCATCAGAAGATAGTATCAATTTCAGCTTGGGAAATGTTCCTTTTTAACTAAATTACTGTCTAAGGACTAAACATTGCATTTAAAAATGTAAATTCAGTGTTTTCTGTTTGGTGTTTGTGTTTTTATACAGAAGCGGCTGTTGTCTAGAATTTAATTGTCCATCTCTCAGAGGACTACTTTTCATGTTTAAACAGTAGGATAAATTTACACTGTTCAAGAGAAGCTCAACAAGGTCTTGTCAAGTCATTGAGTAAGTTTGTTCCTACTTCTTTGAATAAAATAAAAGTGGAAACGTGTTACAAAAGATGTTGATCAGCCTTTTCAAGGTGAAAAGCTGTATAGTAGTATTAATTTAAAACCAATGCAGTAGGAAACACATTTTTTAAATCTATTAAATTATCTTTACTAAAATTAGGAAATGCTTATAATCAGCTGATAATACATGTACTTAGATAAATTGGCACCTCTCTCTCTCTCTCTCCAAGAACTTCTAAAGAGCATGCTTGTGAGGTCATACACAGTAAACAAGTCCATGTCCACTCCATGGTGGTAATCCACAATGGCTCCATGAGAAAGCATGGTGTGCAGCGCAATTCTCTGTGAGCCACCATGGCAACTCCATCAAGTCACATGGAGAGATGGTGAAGGTTTTATTTTTAATCCTCTCCACTCTCTCCACCCACACTGCAATGCATGGGGTTCCCAAAAATCGCATGAGCTGTGCTATAATAAGACATGTCATTACTAACAGCAACGTATGTCAATACTCACAGTAAGACATGCCAGTACTCCTAGTAAGTCATGCCATTACTCAGAGTAACACATGTCAATACTCATTCTATGTCATAATGTTTATTTTCTTTACTGCACTGGAACTGACTTAACAGTACATGTAGTTGTAAAAATTACCCAATCAATGAAGCAAGAACTATTGGTCACAGTAACCAATTTGTTTCTAAACAAGTGTAGTGTAAACAGGACTGAACACTAACTTTAAAATTCTACTTGCCAATTTCACTTGTTCTAAAGTACCTGTCACTTGTCCAAAGAAACTGTCCTAAAACTTTAAGTTTTAGACAAGATTTAACCACTTTTCAAAATTTTACAACTAGCTGTATTTCTAAATTTCTTAGAAACTTAATAAATGATCTCAAGATTGGATCCCTTAAGCATTTTGCCCAATTGGGACAAGTGGGACTCAAGTTCTACTTCAAATTAAACTAAAGTACATAAATCATACAATTTATGTCACAATGACCTATTTTTTGACCATTCTTAAAATAAATACTTTTTCTGATATCCTCTAACCAAGATGCTGGAGTCATGAGTAGGTACCGGTAGGTAGGACTGTTTTCTGCATAAATTGAAGCTATTCTGAACACAAGTCAGTGTCAATTATGCCAAAAATATAAGGTTTCATCTGATTTGGCCTTGGGGTTAAGTGCAGTATAAGGTGGTGGTGTTGGGGTTGGATGTCAAGAAGTCAATCACAGCAATTTGGATTGGTCATTTGGTGGACTGCAAACCAAGAATGCTTTAGGGAAGACCATAATATTAAGTTGTAAGATCCTAAAGCCAAATTACATGAAAAATTTATAGTGAAGTATCATCCAAACATTGTATGATTGATCTTTGGTTTAAGAGATCAATTACTAATTAATCCTTCTGTTACTGTATAGTTCCATACGAAACATCGGGGTAATTGCTGTAGCCTTCCCATTGATTTTTTTCAACATATCCAAGGTAATTGCTGCAAAGTAACCAGTCATACAGCAAATAATTACAGGACTTTTAATTGTAAATAACATCCTGGAGACTCTTCACTCTGTAAATAATTTATTACCATTATTATGTGGGTGTAATTAATTATATCTACAGAGCAGGTTGAAATGGCTGAAATCTGTTAATCAGAGCTGCATTGGATGGTAGACAGTGAATGGGATACAGTGATTTCATTTCAAATAATATGCAAATAATGCTTCGTTCAGAGAGGACAACTTGCTGCCTTAGTAAACAAAGTTATAGGATCCCCATTATTCAATCCAGTAGTGCAGTTACATATCAAGATTCCTTTGCAGGACCGGTGGGCTGAAGTCACATAGTTGGTCGCTGATGAACAGGGCTGTTATAGCCACTGAGGCAAAAACATATGTTTATGTTTGTCAATGACTCCAAGTCCCAGAGTTCAAGTTGCACAAGCACATTGGTCATTTCAAAGATTATTGAACATATTCTCATGCTTACAAACCAAGCAGTGGTACATGAATCATATCACTGAGGCTATAACGTATGTTTATGTTTGTCAATTACTCCAAGTCCCAGAGTTTAAGTTGCACAAGCATGTTGGTCATTTCAAAGACTATTGAATCATATCACTGAGGCTATAATGTATGTTTATGTCTGTCGATGACTCCAAGCACCAGAGTTCAAGTTACACAAGCAAATTGGTGATTTCAAAGATTATTGAACATATTGTCATGCTTAAACCAAACAGTGATACATGAATCAGAGGTCTTGCTAGGATTTTAAAACTAGGAGTCCTGGACTCCCATTTTGGTAAAACTTGGAGTCCCACCAGCAAAAGTTGCAGTCCCCTCCCAGAAAGCTATGCAAATTAGAAGAACTATTGGATGCCATTGAGTTTAATTTTACATTCTTTATAACACTGATATTACTCTTGTTTGTCCATCAGAGTGAGGCTGAATTTTGTCAATCCAAGAAAGTTCTTATTCCAAGTACTAAGCTAGGCATCACACACTTTTCTTACACTTGGCTACTGTCCCATCTGAACTTTCAGTTCTAGCAACTTTAGCTCTCTTCTGAATCTCATTACAATCTTCGTCAGTTTGCCGTTTAACTACAAAATACTATCCAAATTTGTGAATGGCATTTTGTCTAAGTCTCAACATGTCTTGATTCTGAGGTCACATGCACTGCTTATTCCGTTACACTCAGAAATGAACACAATTATGAAAGCTGAAGTTGTTTATTTGATGTACTCTTATAAATGACCACAAATACATCTCTTGGTCTTTCTGCCTCTGAATTCAATCACTGTAAATATCAGTATATTTTCCCACCCAGCCGCCAGTCAAAGCCTTTGAACTTGCTGCCCAGCTATTGCATCATGTTCTTTTGATGTACTCTTATAATGGCAACATGTACATCAAGGGGTCTTTCAGCCACTGAATTCTGTCATTATAAATATCAGCACATTTCCCCACCCTGCCACCAGCCAAAGTCTTTGAACTTTCTGCCCAGTTATTGCATCATGTTTTTCTGATGTAATTTTATAATGACAACATGTACATCAAGGGGTCTTTCAGCCACTGAATTCTGTCATTGTAAATATCAGCCCAGCTAACTGATCAATATATTTTCTCACTAAGCAGGTGGCTGAAGCAGGACTGGCAAATCTTTGAATTTTGCTGCCCACCTATTATATGCATAAGGAGGACTCCTGCCTAGGTGATATTCTGCATCCCAGATAAAAAGTTGGCATCCAAATACGCATGATTACTCGTTTCCGAGACCTCTCATGAATCTTATCACTGAGGCTATAACGTATGTTTATGTTTGTCAATGACTCCAAGTCCCAGAGTTCAAGTTGAACAAGCACATTGGTGATTTCAAAGATTATTGAGCCTATTCTCATGCTTACAAACCAAGCAGTGATGACATGAATCATATCACCAGCGACTTCACCGATACATCTGGGTCTAGGATGAATATTAGTCTTTTGTGGATCAAACTACATTCCATCGCTAGTGTGAATTCCACTGCAAGTAGTGATCTATGAAAAAATTATGACAACCAATGTTCTGAATGGGCAATCTTATCGACATTGCATCCTGCAAGTGATTATACAGACCAGTCTCAAAAATATCAATAGTACCTGGATGAACTCAAGTTCAATAATATAGAATTCCCGGTAAAAGCTTCAGATAGTTTGAAAAACTCAACCCTGGTATTATGGTTGCCTTCAACTAACTGGATGAGCCCCATATGTACAAGCAAACTTTTACACGAGTCTCATTTCAATTATCAAGATGTACACAATGGCCAGTGAAGATAAAATTACTAACACATACAAGATCAAAATGTTGCTGGCAGAAATTGAAAACCACTGATGTCACAGACTAGTGATATAAAACCATTGCGTTACTGACTCAGTATAGGTAGCAGATCTACAGGCAGTGAAAATGAAGTAAATGTTTGCCAGTGTATAAATTTGCCTACAGTAATATAATATTAGGATGCCTCATGGAAAATTTGCTTGGAGGTACAAGTGGGTTAATATCATGAATGCATGCATGTGCAAAAATCCCAAGTGGAAGAGCAGTCTTGGGTGTATCAGAAGGGGGTAAGGAATCTGTAACCATAACTTTTCAGTCAGTCCCAAACTCCCGTAATGAAACTACTAAATTAGTCACTTTAACTTTTATTTTTAGTATTAACTGAAACAAATATTTCACTGGCAACCATCCTGTGAACTTGAAGATCATGAAAATATTGGATAACATGAAGATAATTTTTAATTCATCTGTCACATGATGTCAGCAACTGTCATCTACAAATAAATCAGTTGTCATTTGGATCCATTTTCAGCTTTCTAAACAACCAGAATTATGAATCAAACATTATTACAATTTCATATACATGTATAAAATTACTGATCTAGTTCTATAAGACTTAGAAGTGCTATTTAAAGTATTTATATACAAATAGCAGTAAGGTCTTATGACTCCTCACATAAATCTGACTCATCTTTCACACTGGTCTAGAACTTCAATGTACCTGGAAATAATGCCCCAACACACTATTTGGTGAAACAAACCTACAAATTAATTGGTGGCAGTTGCAAGAAAAGTTGCATTCCTAGTGTATTTTTATGGAGTCTAGGGCAATATCAGGATTAATTTTATTTCAACAGAAGAAAACAATTACCTGAAGAAAGATTCATACATAGTGACTATAGTTCCTCACCTTCTCCAAAACTAAACCCCATCTGTAATACTATATGCAGTTTATAAATGGGGTCCATTGTAAAAAGCAAGTCATAACAATGATTTGATGAACTTTTGTCACTTTGCATGATTTTTCTTATTTTTCTTCAGGTAATTGTACTGCAATATTTTCTTCAATGTTTTGTTGGGGTTTTTTTGGTCCTAAAATGTAAGATGCCTACCCTGATATTTGTGTTTTGGAGGTCACCAAAAACAAATATCTGAGAGGCATCTTCAAATGTACGACTTGTACTACACTGTACGACTAGACCTACATTGGCATGACATTGATCCCGACATTTAAAAATATTAAATATTTTACTATCTCACACACTTGGCAGCTCATATCGACGCTTTTCTACAAAATTAAAGTCCTATTGCTTCAGACGGACTTAACTTAATCAGCTACACAAGGCTATTACTACGGCAGTAAGACGTAGCACCAAAACATAAATAACATGTGATACGTCTTACATTGTAAGACTAACAAGTGTGTGAGATACTCCGGCAAATTTGACTTCTCGTTCCGACGTAAGTCGTCCTCTAAACACGCCACGCAGCTTCATTACTTAGACAGTAAGACTTCGAACCCCAAAACAAATAATATCTGGGTTGATGTCTTACGTTTTAGGACTAACCAACCGGTGGAACAATTACACGAAAGAAAACACTGAAATATATCCAAACAATGTCTAATTTATATGCAGTTGAGTGATTGTGTTATTATTTTTTTTTATCTACTTATTAATCAAAGAAGAACCAAAAGGCCAAACTGAGTTGAAAAAAATATGTGAGCAACTTCTCCGGCCCCCTCGTAAAAAGAAGCGTGACGAAGACGGAAGTAATTGCTGGTACGGTGGATATAAGGTGCGAAAAGGACATGTTCGTTTCGCGAAAAAGACTTATTGTCTGCGAAAAGGACCGAAGATGACTTTACTAACAGTTTCAATCAATATTTATATTCCACAAATGAAATTATTTATGTCGGACCCATTTCACATATTTATTATTATTATTTTATATATATATATATATATATATATATACATATATATATATATATATATATATATATATATATATATTTAAACATAATGTGTTTAAAACTCGGTCCTTTTTTTTTCTAAACGGGTTCTTTTCGCGAAAATGACTTACCGTCTGCTAAAATGACCCAGTACGTTTTTGTTAATAGTTCAATCAATATTTCTACTTCAGAAATGAAATTAATTTTTATATTAACTCATTTTACACAACATTTAATATTTCGTTTTAATATAAAGTGTTAATAATTAATCCTATTCGCGAAAAGGACTTACCAATTTAGGCCAATACACATCTAAGCATGACTATAGGATAAGCCCTTTCCACTATACTCGGCAT
This sequence comes from Megalonaias nervosa, assembly GCA_016617855.1. NCBI lineage: Eukaryota > Metazoa > Mollusca > Bivalvia > Unionida > Unionidae > Megalonaias > Megalonaias nervosa. The sequence goes on along the minus strand of JAECUM010020426.1, from coordinate 8,194 downwards.
AATCGCATGTTGGATATTGTAGGAAATTAACTTTCTTGAATCTTTATATATAAAGACTCACATTTGTCTGTGTGTCCAGGCTGACACACAATAGGTAGTGGGTTCGAAACTCACGGCGGCATCCCAGGGTTTTTTAAAAATACTTTTTTGCATTTCTATGTTCAAACCTTCTTTTAAGCTCGCTCAGCTCAATTGTTATTTATATACTTTTAAAAAAATTATCTTGAAAATGTATCACTATCGTCCTAGGACGGTCAATAGCTAGTCCAGACATAATTTTCAGCCTTTGGTTATCCACCCCCAACCCACCCTAACATTGCACCTATTCATCTGTAAATCATCAATTAACAACCGAGCTATTTTCACATTGGTTTGTTATATATTCAAAAGCAACCTTTTGACTATTACATACTACAGTATTTGAACATTAAAGTTTAGTTAAGATATATTCTCAGACAAGTAAAGGAATTATGCCAGGACTTAGAATCTACATGACAGTACTTTAGCTATCTTCTCAGTGTGGGAAATTTGTGTGGAAAAATGCATTTATTTGAATGAACTAGCGTGTACATGTACTAACTGTTCTAAACTGCTGCAATATATCTACCAACTTTGTGTACACACACACAGTAGATATAGCTCTCCCTTGTTATAACACACTTTATTATAAAATGATTCCAGACATAATGCGGTAGCCCATCAACCAAATTATCTCAATGCAGAACAATATGGGCTGAAAGAAACAGGGTAAAATTTAAGTAAAATATCCTAAGTTTCTGTAATAATTTATATTTGCAATTATCAACTTTTTAAAGATCATAGTGCAGTCATTGACTACTGGCACGCCTGAAATGATAGCACATTTTTCATTTTTTCTTCAAGCATAAAGTCTCTTGTCTCACCAAAAAAGAAATAAAATGGAACATGGAATGACAACAAAATTTACTGGTAGGGCAGAATAAAACAAATGCACAAATCCATCAAACACTATAACAAAACCACAATAGCATACAAACATACTTGAATACCTCATTCCGTAGTTGTTACACTAACAATTATCACCATCGTACTCTCTGAAAAATTGTAAAGAATAATATATAATAAATATTCACCTTTATACTTATAAAGTGGTATGCTTTTTTTTTACGGTTTCTTCGTTTCCAAAACGTCTCTAATATTTTTTGTCACTTTAAAGAAATTAGACTTAAAGTTACATTTGGAATTCATTTTTGTTTCGCAAATCCAATTTAGGAGAGCGAATGTAATTTCAATTTATTGTAGATCTTTTGTTTTCAGAAATAATACTGTTGATATATCAGTAGTGAAGGGGGACGAGATACGAACAATGGGAATTAGCATTACAAGACACCCACCCCCGGGAGGATATACGGACAAGGAATATACGGACAAAAGGTTGGGGCTGTATAGGGACAAGGGAAATTTAACATAGCGAATGTATTGGGACTGTATACGGACAATAGGAATTGAACAGGGGTGACGTCACGGTACTGGACACTGGCAACAATGTTGCAAGTGACTGACCTCAATCGGGCAGAACAGTGTGGCAAGTGGCTTACCTGAATACGCGTTACTCTAGGGACAATAGAGACACAGACATAGAGACGCAGTTAGAGACGGGTTAGAGACATAGAGATATAGAGGATCTCAAATGGGTAATGATTTAATATTGAATTTATGAAACGAGTTGAATAATTTCCAGCTTTTGCGAGCCTTGGCGAGCAAAAGCTAGACATTATTCAACGAGTTTCATAAATTTAATATTAAATCATTACCCATTTGAGATTCTTTTTATCACATAGTTTTTATTTCAGTGGAAATTAATTAGATAGAAAGAAAAACGAATAATTTCGTTCATTCTGACAGACGGTGCACCTTTCATTTTGTTGTGCATAAAATATAGTCCCAAACAAAGTTGAACTAGTAAAAGTAGATTGTACTTTTTTACAAACTATAAATCAAAGAAAAAGCTTCCATCCGAATAAACAGAACATTTTATAACGACAAAATCATTTTTCAAAATAGAATGATCAATGCGATGTGATGCCACATTGTCTGATACGGCACACAGTAGGCCTAGAGTACATGTTTACCCTAAAATGTCACTTTCAGAACTAAACATTACATTGTTGCGATTTTCATGTGAAATAAGATTACTGGATGCAAAACTTCCCACATTTACTGCAATGCATTTATGACCGAATATTTGCAGTATTTGATCTGGAACAATAGACTGTACAGAAGAGGTAAACAAATTTCTTTTTGAGTCGGATTTGCATCCCATGCTCAGTATATACTGCCTAAAGATGCTGTGGTTGGGTAAAGTTCTGTCGGTTAGGAGACCCATTTATGTCCAGATTCTTCTGTGAACAGAGGTGAGTTTATTACTTCTTTAAGTTAACATTTAAACCACGCTTGTATATACGGTGGATTCTATATCTATGTCACAGATATACCGCCCCCTCCCCCCACCCCGCCACCCGCTATCAAATAGGCAATAACCTTAGTTTTACTTATTGTTGTTCTTGTCTTGTAGTTTTATGCCATTTTTATGATGATGTTGTTATACAAGACATAACAAACCACTGTGGGGGTAACGTATCCATATTCAGATAGCCAAGATAATTTTTCCTCAATTTCCTTTCGCGAGTCGAGTTAAAAAATGGCGGCCAAAAATGTTCATTCAAAACAAAACATTCCAGAAGGCGGGGTTAAAAACGTTTTCCCACGATCCCAGCCAATCAGTAAAGAGGATACTGCACAATAATTTCATGGGATTATTTGGACCAATCAGAATCACAAAAAGTGATATTTTAACGTGTGGTAATATCAAAAATATGAAATTGCACATACTATAGGAAAACCATACCTACTATGTGATAAATAGACATATCACACAAACATAGATTTATCGACATAAATCTATCACACAAAAAATCGACTAATATTTTTTTAGGAAAGAGATAATAGATATCTTTTCGAGGCAATGGAGTGATCCTGTAAAGGGCCTTTGGGTTTTGTTTTTTTTTTATTTTATTTTTTTTTAATTTTTTGTTGTTTTTTTTGTTTGTTAATAGCATTCAATAACAAAGAGGGGATCGCAGGGATCTTCTCTTCCTCAAACTTCGTCTGACCTCTGGACCGTAGATTAAGACTCTCTATAGATAGCCTTGTCTCTCCACATATATCCTTCGTTTCCAAAGGGCTGTCTCTGTGATCTGGGTAATTGCCTATGATGATTTGACATACATGGGATAGTCCGGGTTGAACAGCATCGACCATAAGAGGGTAGACGTTTCTACGTTAGTCCGCATCTTGTGACGAGAACAGCTGAATGGAATGAGGTGAACCGCGGTTATTTATAGTGGAAGAGCGGATCGAAACGGATTGAGTTCTCTCACCAATACTAACACGCGTCACAAAATTCAGTCACAGTGCGGAGTATGTCTTCCAATCCGAAAAGAGTTTCCTGTGACGTCACATCCCCTATATAGGTGCGCTAGCGTCTGTGCGCAGTGAATCAATGCGACAGAGAAGATGACGGAAACTAAGCAGACAATGAATTGGGGTGCACCGGCCGTGGAGACGAGAAGTGATGGCATAGCAGCACCTATTAAAACAATCACGATCCTACTTCCAGAAGAGAACTATTATAATTGGGATTTAGCAGATTTTCTTTCTTCACAAGAATTTGTTCCGGTACCAGCACCTTCGCCGCTTTCTCCTTCCTTACCGTACGTCGAGGATTTTAAACAGAGGCAGAAAGAAGAACTCGAGAAATTTTTGCAACAGCAGAAAGAAGCAAAACAAACCTTTCTCATTCAACAGCAACAGCGAGAAGAAGATGAGGCAAGAAGAAAACGACAGGAAGAAGAAGAAGAGGCAGAGAAGGAGCAAGGTCTAGGAGAGAAAGAGGACGGTGAAAGTCAAACGGTGACGGTACTCTTAGACATTTTGGCAGAGTTAAGGAGTCTGAAAGAAATGTAACAGACTTCTTTAATACGACCCAAGAGAAAAAGACCTTCACGAGCCAAACACTCCAACCCCGTCCACACACCTACTACACCTAATACCAACACTAGTGATTTCTACCAAATAATCGACAGTAGCAGGTCCAGAAGTGGGCCTCGGTCGTGGCAAAGGGATAAGGCAGTTAAAACTCATTACCTCCCGTTCCTGAGTTTGTTTCTTTTTTTCAAAAAAAAAAAACAAAACAACAAAACAAATACCCAAAGATCCTTTTAAGGGCCACCCACCTCGCTCAAAAAGAGACTACTCAATGTTTGCCAAAATCCAATAAAACTCAAATCCCTTCTTTCTCCATGATGTACGTGTGTGAGTGTAGGTTCTTATGATGATTATAAAAATCAAAACCAAGAGACACTTACGTTTTTCTTTCTGTTATATTCTCTGTAAAAATTTACAATCCAATTTCACAACACAGAACTTTTAAAAGTTCATAGAATTCTTCTTTGTCTTTTCACTCTCTCCGTTTATTGAATTTCTTCACTGTCACAGGTTTTTCCTCTTCTTCCTTACTTTCTTCTCGTCTTCTTTTCTTCTCTTTCTGTACGTATCCGGGTTCTTCTTTTTCGAGGGTATCTCTTCTTCCTATTCGGAACCCCTCTCTACCTCCTGCACATGTTGTTTCTTAGGGCAGTCTGAAGACCAATCTCCCATCTTTTGACAATGATAACAGGTATCTTGACCTTTGTCTCTTTTTACGCCTGTCTTGCTTTGACGTTGTGAACATTCAGAAGACCTATGCCCTTTCTTCTGACAGATATAGCAAGTATCTTGACTTTTATCTTCTCAACAAAACCTTTTTATGACACCTCGCAAAGCTCTTATCAGAAGCTCGATCTGTGTTGGCTCTTCCATCTTTCTGGTAGGATTTTGAGTGAAATGAATACTTTGAAGGAAGACACTGGCCTTACATTGATATATAGGGGACCATGGCGTTTAAAATATAGTCATTTGACTTTTTGCAATCAAGATGAAAGGATAGCACCATTTCGTGGAGAAAGGAGAAGAAAGTAAGAGGCAGAAACGTGACCTATCGCCTCACACAGTACCTGAAGTCTTGGCTCAAATCCATGCCAGCGATTTTGAAGATGATATGAGTGAGCCAGAATACAGACCCAGAGAGTCAAAGTCAAACCAAAGTCCACCACCTGTACCCCTGAAAAGTATTACCACCTTCGAGAGACGGTTAAACTCTCCTCTAGAAAATTTAGAACCACGGCCTACACGTACACAGTGGAATTTAAAGATTTCAAGTCAGAAGTACCGTTGGAGAAAACAGAGGGGTTCATTACCGATGTGTGGGATTCTTTCTTAACCACACTGAAACGGCAATATCGACCTAAAGAAGACGATCGCTTGAGACTTTCCATTTATCACGACAGTTTGAAGTCACCTGTTTGGATCGAATTTAGTAGTCCAGCAGAATCGACACCATCCAAAGTCATCGACAAGATTCAACACGTGCAACAATCCAACGACACGTTTCACATCACCGATGGAAAAGCGACACTGCACATGACCCACGTTTCTCTTCCCAAAGAGACCGAACAACGCAGAAAATTGTTATTGGTGAACGACCTTCGCAGCATCAAGCGTAGCCTCGTCCAAATTAACAACACTGAAGACAGGATGTGTTTAGCCCGTGCCATCGTGGTGGCACGAACGTATTCCAACAAGAACGACACAGCAGAATGGAAAAGAGCCTAGCAAACTATTCAAAAATCGAACCGAGCCAAACAACGAAGAGAAGCAGAACTCCTGTTATAGCAAGCTGGTCTATCTAAAGACACACCCTGTGGCATTCCTGAAATCCAAAAACTGCAAGACGTCTTGGCTCCACGATACACCTTGAAAGTACACCCTCAAGAAGTACGTGGAGCTCTGTTGTTTCGAGGCAAAAATTTCAAAGACGGAAAATACATTCACGTCTATCATCACGATGAACATTTCGATGCCATTACCAGTATCACCGCATTCCTGGGATACTGTTATTATTGTGAGAAATGTGAGTATGGCTATAAAATCGAGAGCAACACAAGCATTGTGGATCAAAATGTGAGGGATGTTTGGCCTCCAAACGCTGTCTTCACGAAGGACAACAACAAGTGCATTGCCTTGCTTGTCAGCGAACCTCTGTCAGCCCTACATGTTACCAACAACATCTGAGGACGCAAGGTTCACAGCAGAAAAGTGCTTGTCAACTCCTGAGATTGTGTTCTACTTGTGGACAAGTTATACGTAGCAATAATGCCAAGGCACAGCTATGTCCAGGAAAGAAACGATGTCACATTTGTCACCAAATCGTGGACTTGGAACACGAATGTTGCATTCAAAAATAGCAACCCCAACAGAAGGAGTAGGAAGCGGAAGAAGACCACAAGAAAGGGAATTTCATCCTTTTTCGATTTCTAATGCATGCAATAGATCGGCATTCACATTCCTAATTGCTGCGTGGCTTATCGAACGCACGAGAAGTACATCCAAGAACCGATCTTTTGCCATTGCCTGCACTGTAGCAAGACTCCTGGAGGACGTGGAAAAAAAATCTTTCGAGGGCCTAACACGCTGGCCGATTATGAATAATTGATCTTCGACCCTATCGACGAGACGTGGAGCCAAGAGGACGTCGAACGTTATGGAGATTGTCATCGCTATGCCACGGTGATTGCTCACAATTTCTCGGGATACGATGGACAGTTTCTTCTGAAATACGATACAGAACAAAGCACAGAACTTCCTAAAGTGACTCTGAACGGAGCCAAAATCATTTCCATGCAAGTGGGACAAGTGTAGTTTAAAGATTCGATGAAGTACTTGGCTATGCCTTTGAGTCGAAAGTCTATAACATTTGAAATGACAGAAATGACCAAAGGCTATTTTCCACACTTTTTCAGTACCGAAAGCAATCAACATGCTCTTCTGCCACATTGGCCTGAGGCTCACTACCACGACCCCGACAACATGCGCACCGAACAACGAGAAGCTTTCTATGCTTGGTACCACACTCACGTCTCGGACCCTTTCGACTTCAGGAAGAAATGTTAAAGTATTGTAGTTCCGACGTGGACATTTTACGGCGTTGCTGTGGAAAATTACGAGAATTATTCATGGAGCAAGGAGGGATCGACCCCTTGAAAAAAGCCTGCACCATTGCCAAAGCTTGTTCCTTAGTGTACCGCAAACGATTCATGCCCGAGAATACCCTAGCTGTCATCTGCCCTCAAACGACCAATTTTGTCAAACGTCAGTACTCGGTCAAAGATCTACGCTGGCTACATTATTTATGTGACAAGAAAGACAAATACATCCAAGACGCCAAAAAACGGAGGAGACGAAAAGAAATTGTTGGAAATTGTTCTACGGATGGCTGGGACATAGAAACCCCAAGATCGTGTACGAGTTTAACGGTTGCTTATTTCACGGATGTCCGATCTGCTACCCTCAATGGTACACTAAAAATCAGTTTTTACAACGGACCATGGAAGACTTGTACGAGGCCACTTGTCAGCGACGCTTAAAATCAGAACAGCAAGGATACCAAGTCGTGTAAATGTGGGATATAGAGTACGATCACCGTTTGAAAACCGATCCCGAATTTAAGCGTATCGTGAAAAGTTACAAGTTGGTGGACCCTCTGAACCCGCGGGACAGTTTGTACGAAGGACGGACGAATGCCACTTATTTGCTGTACCACGCCGACGAGGAGAAAGGAGAAGAAATCAAATAATTGGACGTGTGTTCGCTGTATCCTTACGTGTGCAAATATTGTCACTTTTCCGCAGGGCACCCGCAATTGCTGCCGGAACACATCGACCTGGAGAACATTCGATAATACGAAGGATTCATTAAATGTAAAGTCTTTGCCTCCCACGGACTTGTATCTTCCTGTTGTACCTTACCATTGCCAAGGAAAACTGATGTTTCCCTTGTGCCGTACTTGTGCCGAAACGTGCAACGAAGACCAACCTTGTCAGCATACCCAGGAAGAACGCACCTTGACAGGAACGTGGGTCAGCGTGGAATTGTTCAAAGCTCTAGACCTGGGATACCAACTGTTAGAAGTGTACGAAATTTGCCACTTTCCCAGGACAGAACAATACCACAAGGGCGACGCGACTCAGAAAGGCATTTTGTAGACTACGTGAATGCC